>JAKCPI010010499.1:0-57898 GCA_023213315.1 Euborellia annulipes
TATGACGCCCCCCCCCCCCACAAACACACACACATTTAATAAAATAATTCAAAAACAAAAATTTTTAATACTAAATTAAAAACTCCGTCCAAGAATCATCTAAATTATTTTATTTATAAAACTAGCAATCATTTGGAAAATTGATCTTGGTGGCCAATATTCGCGCCTCCCCTTAGACTAGTCCGCGCCTCCCTAGGGAGGCGCGCCTCACAGTTTGGAAAACGCTGGTGTATAGGAAGCATCAGCCTGGAGCACTTAACAAGTTCCAGGCTGATGCTTTCTATAGAGCCTGGTACTTGCCAAACGCTCCAGGCTGATGTTTCCTGCACACACCACTCTCTTCAAACTAATTTATATTTTGATAATTTTGAAAGGGGGAGGAAAATTTGTTTAGAAAACTCAGGCAATTGAGAAGGTTAAAACTTTAAAACAATATCTTTAAATGAGAAATTAATAAAAAATTATTAGAAAAGATTATGGGATTTTTAACAGATTAAATAATCTTTTTCCTTTTACGTATTTCAGGAATGTGTTAAGAGAGAAGAAGTTAGTGGATCCTACTTCCAAAATATCTCTCAACCTAAAATAGATAATTTAATTTTGTCAATATTAATTTAGTTATTATTAAAATTGTTTAGGGAACAATATAAATTCATCAATGAGGTGGAATAGAGTAGAGGATAAACTTTGTCTATCTATAACGTTTATAACATCAGACAGCTGACAAGCCACAATAATTACACAACTCAAACATAAATGTTTGCCTAGGTTGTTGTTGTTGTTGTTGTTTCAAGGAGTCAGAAAGGACGAGACGGCGGAGTTTGCTAATAGAAGAGAGGAGGAAAAGGAGGTGGAACGTTTAATCTCTTCTCTCTACGTTAATCAGAAATAAGAAAACTTTAAAAATTTGTTCTCATGTTTTCAACTCATTTAATGAAAATCTTGTTTAAGTTAAAGTGTATCTTATTTCATTTTAGAAGACTGTTTCTTATATGGTGCTTACATAAGGGTAAAGAGAAACAAAAACGTTTTTTTTTTTACAGGGAGTATATTAAGTTATTAAAAACTATTTTAAAATTCTTAATAGGTCCTAAATGTAAAAAAATTTCTTTTTTCCCTTTAATTTTTATATTTAAGCAAATTTTATACGAACAAGTGGTAAAGACCGCCTTCGGCGGGGGCTACGCCTCTTGAACTCCCTTGCTCCCCGTGGACGAGCAATTGCAAAATTTTAAGATTTTAAATTTCCCTTTTCTGAAGGCACATACACACAGGTACAGGAAGTCAGTCGCTAGCGCTTTATATTATAGTATGATATAATATACAAATTTTACCTCTTAACAAATTTTTTTTACGTAAATAAAATACAACACATAGAAAAAGAAAGTCTAGACTAATGCCATAAAATGAACTAATTATCAACAAAGTTTGGGGTTAAATAAATATTAATACTTTTTTATAAAACATCTATCTCTCTTTTTTGTGTATTTTTTTTTTAAGAATAGCAGCAGCTGAAGGTTGACATTGGCCTAAATTATATTCATACGCGTTCACCAAATACACAAACGTATAGATGAGTCTAAAAAAAATTTACAACCACTTGTAATAAAAAAAATAACAACCCTCTAAAAAAGTTGAAAATAGCGTTAAGAGAATAACGAAATCCCTGATATAAAAGTAGGTTTATGAGATATTGCTAAAATCTTATGATTTTTGAAAAATCACTATAATAGTAATGTTCTAAAAAAAAAAGAGAAAAAAATGTTTTGTTTTACCCGTTTTTTTGCAAAATTTATTTTTTTAACAGTAAAAAAAAAAAAACGTTTCATTGTTCTCTGAATGATTTTGTTATAATTATTTAACAACAAAATAATTTATTTGAAGAATTGAAGAATAATAATTTTATAATTTTGAAAACATTTAGGTGGAAGGAAGAGGTTCATGGGCGTAGCCAGGGGGAGGCAGAGGGGGGGCCATTGCCCCCTGGCTTGTCCTAAAAATTGAAAAAACAAACAAACAATCATATATTTTTCCCATTGGGGATTTTTTTTAACGCCCCAATGCCACTACATTAATTTCATTTTTTTAATTTAATTTTTTTATTTAAATAAATAATTAATAATCTATGTATATATTAATTGCCCCCCCCTCTCGGCATAACGAGGGGTTGCCCCCCTAACAAGATGTCTGGCTACGCCCATGAAGAGGTTGAAGCCCCCCTAGTCTCCCACCTGTCTATGTGCCTGCTTGTAGGCTAAGAAGAACAAGCCGATGATTCTTCCCCAGCCTCTAGTGGCTAGAGGTAGAGATTTTAGAAAAAAAAAATTTGAAAATTAAAAAGGAAAATTCTGAAAGCAAATTTGAAATTTTGTCTTGGGAAATAGAAAGAGCTTTTTTCTCTTATAAAAAAAATTCATCAGTGAAGTTAAATTGTGAATTTTTTAATGCCTATTTTTGTTATTAATTTTCAAAAGTTTTAGTGTCTATAAATCTATGTTAAGCTATAATACACTAGCCCTAGAACGATGTTTAATATGTTTTTGCAACGAATATATGCAAAAATCCCCTGGCGATCAATCCCACCCTAGTAATTATACTAACAAAAAAAAAAAAGAAAAAAGTTTTATGACGTAGTTAGTTTAATTAAAACCAACTGGAACATTCATTCCTCATTCATTCGTTCATTCATCAAAACATTCCAGGCAGATTTTATCTATCATTTTTTTTTTTTTTTTTTAGTCTGATTACTCTTTTTTTTAGGTCATGTGATAAATTTTGTTATCTTTTGAAATAATATTTCTATTCAACCCGTTAGGTTTTTTTTTTTTTTTTTTTTGTTGCTGCTGAGTTAACATTAAAAAGAAAATATTTCTCTCTTTCTCTGTGAGTTGTAATCTCTCTTTGGCCATCAGAAACGGGACCAAAACAGAAAAAAAGAGAGAGACGATTTATGTGTCGCTCGCTCTTAAGGCAAACTTCTCCCATTTTTGCCCTTTCTCCTTTTTCCTTCTCCCACTTTACCCTTTCTTCATTTTGCTCTCTTATTATATTCAAGATTAAACGACAGGATAGAAAACACGCTAGATTTTGTTTTTGTTTTTACAACTATTAAAGTTAATAAGTATTTTTTTAAACTTACTACACTTTCTTATTTTTTTTTTTTTTTTTATTTAACTAATACCGATAAAAAATTAATTCATATTTTATAGTTACTAAAAATATTTAATTGTTCATTCTTCTTTTATATGGTAATTTGTTATTTATTCAGCCTGCTTAAGCTTTTAAATGAAGGACTTCTATTTTGAGTAGTCTTTATTACTGTTCCCTTCATATTCTAATTAAAATAGTAATATTATTTATGTATCATAATAACAATAATATTTAGAAACAAGATGACTATCAAACTTAGAGCTTATATAAAAATTATAATGATTTTAAGCAGGCTATTGTTACTTTCTCTATCATATAGAGAGAAAGTATTGCATTCATGTCAAATTTTATTGAAAATAGGCTACACGTTTTGAGGTCCCTTGAATCTAAAAAGTGTGCAAAAGAGTGTGTTCAAAATCAAGCAGGATGGAATGAGCTATGAGGATGAAATTTTATATTTAGGTCGGCGCCACAGTGTCTGATGTGCTCGAGAGTGGAGCCTTGAGCTTAGGCAACCGAATCGCTTAGCCGTCGGGAAGGGTTGTCTTAAAAGTAGATTTTCCCCTTCAGTTGCATTAAAAAAAGATTATTTATTTATGAATTCTAAAATATTTTCATTTCTATTAATTAAAATAAACTTTTTTCTCATTAATTAATTGAGTTATGAAAATTTTTTGAAGAAATTGATTAGTGAAAAATTAATTTTTTTTTTTTTTGGTAAAATTTTAATTGAATTTAATAAATCTTATTTTTACTTTCTCTTACCTCTATATATGTTAATATATATAGAGAGAAAGTTTCAGATTCATGACAAAAAACTTTGACGGATATACACGTTTTGAGGTCCCCGGAATCCAAAAAAGTGGTTTTCGCAACATGGTCTGTATGTGAACAAGAACGAAAAGAGCTAGGAGGTTGAAATTTTATATTTACGTTAGGCACCCCCATGGGACGTGACTCGAAAATTTTGGACAAAATCGGCCAAACACTACTAGTACTTTACTGATGCACTTTTCAAGTTTTTTTCGATTTTCTCAAAATTCGCTCCAACGATTTTGATTAAAATTATTTTTTTAAATGCTCTTTAAAATGTATATTCTCATTTTGCCGTTGAAATCTTCTGAAGACCACTTTACTATTGTACTTCATAAGAAAGATGGGAGAAATGGTTGCCATGGCAACAAAATATAAATATTTTCGCATGTTTATAAATTTTATATCTTGAATATATCTATAGATATTTGAAGCTTGCAGCAACTCTCATCTGCCAAGGTCAAGTAGGCGATATGGGAAAATTAAAATTTTAAGTAATTTTAACTTTTTATTATTATCTCTTTCAGGTCGAGTGGATTATAATCGTCACTTTCGGAAACATAATTCCATCTTCAGGACCTACAAATCATATTATAATATTATATTCACCTGGTGTACATTATTATTAAAACGATTAAATACAAAGTATTTGATACAAGGAATATTCAGTGCACAGTTAAATTTTTCAAATTTTTTCAAAACGGACAAGCATGTATATATATAATGAAAATTAACATACCTTAAAAAAGACTATCCGAAACATACAATATATATAAAACAAATGTCCAAAGATGGCCAGCTTTATAGAATACAAGGGCACAAGTTCTTTCGTATACCTATAAAATTATATGTTTTTCTCTTTAGTTATATAATTATGTATTCATTTTACTCACATTTTTACCTTAGTTATTAACATAGAAGGTATATTTTGATCTTGTCGTTTATCGTTAATTATTTATAAGATTAATATTACGTGCTTTGATACTTTCTTTGTGAATTAAAATTTTAACAAATATGGACTTTTAACCTATAAAACAGAATTTCGTTGGAATTTAAGTTATGCTTTTAGTGCCATCTGTGTTATGAAAACAAAACAATAAATTTTAGCACGACTTTCGAATAGCTTATTTCTATTTTCCTTAATAAAATTGTTTTTTTCTTTATTTTTACAACAAGATATGTTACTCAAACTTAAGGATTAGTTTTTTGTTACAATCATTTGTTTTACAATTTCCTTTAGTCAAATATATTTACATTATAACATTCAAATTTTGTTCTTTGAACCAGACCCGCATAAACCAACTGCGATCTCTCCCTATCCACCCGGTAATTTATAGCCTCCTGGTCGTAAGTATTAATTAACCAGGATTCATAAAACAATCTTTTGGTTAAATTGCTTTCCTGCTTTAGGATAATGAAATTTTCAAAATCGAATGAATGACCTTCATCAGCGTGGTTCGATAAGGCTGTGTGAACATTGTTAGTCAAGGATCTGAAATGCTCTTTTAACCTGATATTGACCTCACGGCCGGTTTGTCCTATGTAAATGCTATTTTTATTATTATTTTTACAGGTCTGGCATTTAATGCCATACACTACATTACATTGTTTTAATTTTGGTATTGGGTCTTTGTTATTAACGAGAGTCGCAAGTGGTTTATCAAGTCTATATACAACATTCATGTTAATATCACTCAAAAATCTTTTAACAATATTAGATATTCCGTGTATATATATTATTGAACCTTTTATATTGATGATGTTATTGGGGTTTTTACTAAGTCTGTTGTTGTTTGAAGCCAGACAAGAGTCGACAAATTTTTCAGGATAACTATTTAATTTAAACTTATCCTTCAGTAACCTAATATGTTTATCAATTAAACTAGGGTCCGTAGTAGTTTTAATTCGATTAAGTTCGTTAGTGACAAGATTTTCTTCTGATGTTCGGGGTGGTGGGAAAAATAATTAATAGATCTCAATGATTTCTCTGGTTTTTTATAAATTTCGGTGGAAATGTTACCATTGATATCTTTCATGATGGTTATATCAAGGAAGTTGATTTTGTTGTTATTTTCCAATTCGAACGTGAATTGTATGTCTTTGTTAAAGGAATTTAGATCAGTTAGTAAAGGGCCTATTTTTTTCTTTTCTAATGATACAGAAACTGTCATCTACATAATATAAAATAATGGTTGGATTGTGTTTTTTAAAAATTCTTTCGTGGATCAAGTCTATTAATAAATCCGCCAAGATCGATGATATTGGGGCCCCCATAGGTGAACCTTCAATTTGTTTATAATAATTATTATCTAATTTGAAGATATTAGAGCTAGTGCATATATCATAGCCATCTAAGAATAAATCTTTTGATATATTAGTGGACGGTTCAATTCTTGTCCAATTCTGAACAATTATTTCTTTGATGAATTTTAATGGTAAATTTGTGAAAAGATTTTTTTATGTCAAAACTGATCATGCACGAATCTTTATCAACTTTTATATTTCTGAGTTTAGAAATAACATCTTGGGAGTTTTTCACCCTGTTGTTGTTATCTGACAGTTGTTTTTAAAATTTTACCAAAAAATTTGCTTAGGTTGTGATTGGGGGTACCATAAGAAGTTATTATAGGTCTAAGGGGTTTTTCAGGCTTATGTGTTTTAATAGAAAAATACATATAACCTGGATTAGAATTCTTGGGTTTTAAAAATTTGTGGCAACCAGGATCAATCATGCCCTTATTTTTCAACTCGTCCACGTATTTAATTATATTTTTTTCTGTATTTTTTATAGGATCCTTATATCTAGTAATTTTCTGATATTTTTCTTGATCTTTGATAATGCTTTCAACCTTATTATTGTACTCTTCCCCTACCACATATTACCAATTTGTTACTCTTGTCCGAACTCAAAATAGTGATGTTATTTTTGAAGTCTCTTTTAAATTTAATGGTGGCTGTGATGTCACTTTTTATGATATTGTCAAGTTTTGATGTCTTTTTGTTGTTATTCACTTGATTACAAATGACATTAAGGACCTTGTTTCTAATTATGTTTTTAGTTTTTACATCACTAAGTCTATCAATTACTGCCTCTACATCAGCTACTAAAGATATGAGGTTCGTTTGGTTTTTAGGTGCATAACTAAATTTTGGCCCCAATATTAGCCCTCTTTTTACATTGTCAGGTATCTGAATGTTGGTGTTGTTGTCGATGAACGTATCAAAGTTGTCTACAATGTTATAATATTGTTGGACTTTGTTGTTGCCCAAATTCTTAAATTTTTTACTATACAAACGTTTGTGTTGGATGATGGATTTATTAAATGTGTTCATAAAGAGTTTATTCAATCTTATTCTATGATGTTCATCTATATGTTGTTCTAACTCATCCAGTTTAGTTTTTATATCAATATCTAGTAGTGTTTTTTCTCTATGAGCACTTCTAAGCTGTAATTTTAAACTTCTAGTCTTATATCTATCACTATGGAAATCAAATTTATTCCTTTGGAAATTATTATTACGATCATTCATTATCGATTTATTATTAACAATATTGTCGATAAATTTAGGAAAAATTTCATAGTCAATGCATTTGTTAAAAAACTTAATCTTATTAATCACGTTAGCTAGTTTACTAAATTTATTCCTTATAATGTTGATTAACTTTTGAAGACGTTGATTCAGGCGAACATATACCATTTTAGTTGGAAATTTCTGCTCCTAATGTATTTGAAGAATGTGTTTCGTTGATGAGGTTAATATAGATATTTGAAGCTTGCAGCTACTCTCATCTGCCAAGGTCAAGTAGGCGATATGGGAAAATTAAAATTTTAAGTAATTTTAACTTTTTATTATTATCTCTTTCAGGTCGAGTGGATTATAATCGTCACTTTCGGAAACATAATTCCATCTTCAGGACCTACAAATCATATTATAATATTATATTCACCTGGTGTACATTATTATTAAAACGATTAAATACAAAGTATTTGATACAAGGAATATTCAGTGCACAGTTAAATTTTTCAAATTTTTTCAAAACGGACAAGCATGTATATATATAATGAAAATTAACATACCTTAAAAAAGACTATCCGAAACATACAATATATATAAAACAAATGTCCAAAGATGGCCAGCTTTATAGAATACAAGGGCACAAGTTCTTTCGTATACCTATAAAATTATATGTTTTTCTCTTTAGTTATATAATTATGTATTCATTTTACTCACATTTTTACCTTAGTTATTAACATAGAAGGTATATTTTGATCTTGTCGTTTATCGTTAATTATTTATAAGATTAATATTACGTGCTTTGATACTTTCTTTGTGAATTAAAATTTTTAACAAATATGGACTTTTAACCTATAAAACAGAATTTCGTTGGAATTTAAGTTATGCTTTTAGTGCCATCTGTGTTATGAAAACAAAACAATAAATTTTAGCACGACTTTCGAATAGCTTATTTCTATTTTCCTTAATAAAATTGTTTTTTTCTTTTATTTTTA
Organism: Euborellia annulipes; assembly: GCA_023213315.1. NCBI lineage: Eukaryota > Metazoa > Arthropoda > Insecta > Dermaptera > Anisolabididae > Euborellia > Euborellia annulipes. The sequence goes on from JAKCPI010010499.1 coordinate 8,475, forward strand.
CAACAAGATATGTTACTCAAACTTAAGGATTAGTTTTTTGTTACAATCATTTGTTTTACAATTTCCTTTAGTCAAATATATTTACATTATAACATTCAAATTTTGTTCTTTGAACCAGACCCGCATAAACCAACTGCGATCTCTCCCTATCCACCCGGTAATTTATAGCCTCCTGGTCGTAAGTATTAATTAACCAGGATTCATAAAACAATCTTTTGGTTAAATTGCTTTCCTGCTTTAGGATAATGAAATTTTCAAAATCGAATGAATGACCTTCATCAGCGTGGTTCGATAAGGCTGTGTGAACATTGTTAGTCAAGGATCTGAAATGCTCTTTTAACCTGATATTGACCTCACGGCCGGTTTGTCCTATGTAAATGCTATTTTTATTATTATTTTTACAGGTCTGGCATTTAATGCCATACACTACATTACATTGTTTTAATTTTGGTATTGGGTCTTTGTTATTAACGAGAGTCGCAAGTGGTTTATCAAGTCTATATACAACATTCATGTTAATATCACTCAAAAATCTTTTAACAATATTAGATATTCCGTGTATATATATTATTGAACCTTTTATATTGATGATGTTATTGGGGTTTTTACTAAGTCTGTTGTTGTTTGAAGCCAGACAAGAGTCGACAAATTTTTCAGGATAACTATTTAATTTAAACTTATCCTTCAGTAACCTAATATGTTTATCAATTAAACTAGGGTCCGTAGTAGTTTTAATTCGATTAAGTTCGTTAGTGACAAGATTTTTCTTCTGATGTTCGGGGTGGTGGGAAAAATAATTAATAGATCTCAATGATTTCTCTGGTTTTTTATAAATTTCGGTGGAAATGTTACCATTGATATCTTTCATGATGGTTATATCAAGGAAGTTGATTTTGTTGTTATTTTCCAATTCGAACGTGAATTGTATGTCTTTGTTAAAGGAATTTAGATCAGTTAGTAAAGGGCCTATTTTTTCTTTTCTAATGATACAGAAACTGTCATCTACATAATATAAAATAATGGTTGGATTGTGTTTTTTAAAAATTCTTTCGTGGATCAAGTCTATTAATAAATCCGCCAAGATCGATGATATTGGGGCCCCCATAGGTGAACCTTCAATTTGTTTATAATAATTATTATCTAATTTGAAGATATTAGAGCTAGTGCATATATCATAGCCATCTAAGAATAAATCTTTTGATATATTAGTGGACGGTTCAATTCTTGTCCAATTCTGAACAATTATTTCTTTGATGAATTTTAATGGTAAATTTGTGAAAAGATTTTTTATGTCAAAACTGATCATGCACGAATCTTTATCAACTTTTATATTTCTGAGTTTAGAAATAACATCTTGGGAGTTTTTCACCCTGTTGTTGTTATCTGACAGTTGTTTTAAAATTTTACCAAAAAATTTGCTTAGGTTGTGATTGGGGGGTACCATAAGAAGTTATTATAGGTCTAAGGGGTTTTTCAGGCTTATGTGTTTTAATAGAAAAATACATATAACCTGGATTAGAATTCTTGGGTTTTAAAAATTTGTGGCAACCAGGATCAATCATGCCCTTATTTTTCAACTCGTCCACGTATTTAATTATATTTTTTTCTGTATTTTTTATAGGATCCTTATATCTAGTAATTTTCTGATATTTTTCTTGATCTTTGATAATGCTTTCAACCTTATTATTGTACTCTTCCCTACCACATATTACCAATTTGTTACTCTTGTCCGAACTCAAAATAGTGATGTTATTTTTGAAGTCTCTTTTAAATTTAATGGTGGCTGTGATGTCACTTTTTATGATATTGTCAAGTTTTGATGTCTTTTTGTTGTTATTCACTTGATTACAAATGACATTAAGGACCTTGTTTCTAATTATGTTTTTTAGTTTTTACATCACTAAGTCTATCAATTACTGCCTCTACATCAGCTACTAAAGATATGAGGTTCGTTTGGTTTTTAGGTGCATAACTAAATTTTGGCCCCAATATTAGCCCTCTTTTTACATTGTCAGGTATCTGAATGTTGGTGTTGTTGTCGATGAACGTATCAAAGTTGTCTACAATGTTATAATATTGTTGGACTTTGTTGTTGCCCAAATTCTTAAATTTTTTACTATACAAACGTTTGTGTTGGATGATGGATTTATTTAAATGTGTTCATAAAGAGTTTATTCAATCTTATTCTATGATGTTCATCTATATGTTGTTCTAACTCATCCAGTTTAGTTTTTATATCAATATCTAGTAGTGTTTTTTCTCTATGAGCACTTCTAAGCTGTAATTTTAAAATTCTAGTCTTATATCTATCACTATGGAAATCAAATTTATTCCTTTGGAATATTATTATTATTATTATTATTATTGACTATTATTGACTTGAATATATCGTTGGAAAGCCCACGGGGCGTGGTGTAGAGGTTAGCGTGCTAACCTCATATACCAAACGTCGCGGGTTCAGACCCCAGACAGTCCGATGATTTTATTTAAGCCATCTGGATACCAGATGGCTTAAATAAAAATGCCTGGACCCTAATATATATAAATTCATAAATAACGGTTATCGTCTAAAGTCTTAAATGGCCTGAGCTGCCGAAAAGACAGTGTGAATGTGTGTGTGAGTGTGAGTGTGAATGAGAAAAAAGTGTGAATGTTTAAAAAAAAAAAAAAAAATATCGTTGGAAAACTAAATGTGTCGACGCAAAAAATCTGGTGTGACAAGCACAGAACACAACTTTCGATTACCGAAGGTGGTAACCAGTCACACTAGATTTTTTTTTAATGCAATTGAAGGGGAAAAGCTACTTTTTAAGACAACATATCCGACGGCTAAGCAATTTGGTTGCCTAAGCTCAAGGCACATTCTAAAGCGCGAAAATAAGCTTTTAAATAAAATCTGCCAAACAGTACTATTACTGGTTCAGAGGTTCCTGAGAACCGACTGAGGGACAAGAGAGGAAATAGGTATTTGATGATCACTAAAAATAATAATGCTCTAGAAATCAAAAAGAGAAAGAAGAGCTAAATTACCATGCAATTTTACTTGTGCATTGTGAAAAATTCAAAGCACACTTCTAACCAGCATTATTTTTTTTATTAAAAAATTCGTATCAACGTCTGCCGTCGGAGGTTCATAACTCTTAGAATCTATATTCCCATATTTAATAAGTTAATTTCCCGACTGCTGAGGCTATTTAGGGATCTAATATAAATTTTATTAAATCGATGGCTAGTATGGGACGGTCTAAACCAAGGCTGTGCAACCCGCGGGCCGCAATTCTTGTACATTTTCGCGGCCCGAGAGATTCATTAGACTTTTACAAAATATATTTAATTTAAAGTGGCTGGGCATTATTTCAAATACTGGAATTTAAATACAGTATTTGAAATATATTTGTAATTTATATTTCAAAGTGCTAAGTATTTTGTATTTCAAATACTTTTTTAAAAGTATTTGTATTTCAAATTCTTAGATCAGAGTATTTTGACCGTTTCAATAATTCAACTTTTTTTTTAAATTTTGTTGAGATACATGGTGGCTTCGAACTTAAAATTCAATTTAATTGAACATAATTATAATCAGAGTCATATGCATCTGTAAAAATGTGATGGGACAATTTCACATTGTCCCAAGAATTTAGTAGCGACTGGCTACTTTTAAAAATGTCTGACAATGTATTTTGTATTTCAAATACTTCAAAAAATACTTATTTTGTATTTCAAATACTAGTATTTTACCCAATAATAATAACTCATTATGTTTCAATTTTTCACCCCCAAAAAAATGCCTATAGAGAGTCTAATTCTATTTATAATATGAGAATATATAATTTGCAGCCCGCGGAGTTATGATCCATTTCCAAAGTGGCCCGCAACATCATTTGGCTTGGACACCTCTGGTCTAAACGCTAGTTTCATGGAGCCACAGGCCCAACGTATTTCAAAAAGAATTTAAGTCTATTTGAACAAAAGATTATGGTGATTTTTTTTTATGAATCGATTCCCAATGTTATCATAGTTATTAAGGACCTTTACATTTTTAGGATAAATAATCAGTTCATTTTTTAGTAAAAGAATTCAATTTTCGGGTTAACTGTGGTTTATTTGTAAAAATTACAAAGTTTTTTTTACAAATAAACGACAGTTAAACCGAAAATCTAATTCTTTTAATAATGATAACAACTGTGAAAGCCTAAACTCCAAAAATTATTTATTTTTTAATGTACACTTGTAGATAACAAGAATTACTTCTGAACAAAAATTATAACATGTTTTACTCAAAAGGATTCTTAAGGGGGAGTGGGGGACCTCTAGCCTTGCGGGCTTGGGACGGCCCTCTTCCCTGCCTGTGCCTAAATCCTCCACTTAAAATTAAAAATCTATTTAGTTATTATTCTCAAATTATATAAATTTTATTAAATTTACTTTGACGAAAATATGAAAGAATAATAATAAAAACTCAATTTTTTGTTTATTATACTCACAAAATTAAATCAAATTGATTGTTTTCATCTTTTTGTTGTTGTTTATATTCTTCTTTAGATAGTTTGCCAAAGTCATTTTTGCACCAGTGACACACAAACGTTATTTCGCACAGTTAAACGCACACAAATAAAATATACGAACACATAGAAGAGCGCGCGCGCGCGCTTGCGAAGGGTTGTTTTTAGCACGCGGGCTAGAATGATAATGGGAATGAAGAGAGTATGGAAGGAGAATTAGAGGGGAGGGATTCGAGGGAGGGGAGAACGCCCAACCCACCCCCTACGCTTTGCCAACCCTCACCCTTGTTCACTCATACTAGCATCCCGAGTTAACCGGGGATGAGGGGGTGAATTTGCAAATCAAATATAATATTCGCTCTTTTATAACTCTATTCGTTTATTATTTATTATATGAATTTTATTGTTGTTTTCTTTGGAAAATTAATTAACAAAAAAAAATCAAAAAAATCATTTCATTCTAGAAAAGAGTGTAGAGGCAAACTGCACTATCCAAAACTAAGGTCAAAGTAGTTTTGGATAAAAAAAGGTTGAAAACAAAATATGTAAAGTTTAATATATATGAAAAATCTGGTGTGACAAACATCACACAACTATCTCTTAGCTTAGGTATTGTACAGTACTAGACTCATTTAGGTTTTTTTTTTAAATGTATAAAAATATTAAGAAGGTTTTGATTTTAGAGAAAACTCATATGCAGGTCTATTCTCTAAAAACAGGCGTTAAAATTTAAATTAACAAATGGGTGTTAAAAAGTAATGTAAAAACAATCAGCGTTAAAAAATGCTATTCTCTAAACAGTTTTAACAGCGACGTTAACATGTTGCTTTTATTTCAAAGCTATCAAAATCATAACCTTACTTTTTAGGTTAAGGACGCCATGTTTATTTTAAGCACGACGTTAAAATATTAAAGGCACTCCCTAGACATGGCATTAATTTTTAACACTATGTACTAAATATTAATGCTTTGGCTTTAAAGTTTTTGTTTACAGAATAGCCATTTGAGGCAAGGAAGTGATTTTGAATACCATTTTTTAACCTTGATTGTTTTTACATTACTTTTTAACACCTACTATACTTCCTCTCTATATATATTTCATATATAGGGTAAGAGAAAGTAAAAATATAAAAATTTTGGTCTTTTTTTTATTTATGCCTTTAGCCAGGGGGAATAGGTAAAAACATTTTACAATTTTTGCTGATCAAATGGTGATGAATAACTTCTCTTTAAGGGACCAAATTCAAAATATAATAGATTAGAAAAAAAAAAAAAAAATTAAACGAAGATAAAAGTATCGAGAAAAAAAAACTTAGATTTTTGAAAAATAAATATATAGAAATAATATATTGACAAGCGAATAGGAAAACAGAAAATCAAAAAAAAAAAAAAAAAAAAAAAAAAAAAAAAAAAAACTATCGAAGTCGTAGCCAAAGAAGTAAATGGATGGAAAGAAAATATCCTTATTTTGGTCTTTTACATATAAGGCCCTTTTCTATTTATTTGAATTGATTCGTAGCCAATTCAATTGAAATAAATTTTTATTCCATGGAACGGGAATGAAATGGAACTGAATCTGACCCCGAGTCCAAGCGTGTATCCTGCTACTATGCTAACACCAGACCAAAGGTTTATAAAAAATCTGGTGTGACTGGTGGCACAGCACACTACTTTCTCTTGACCTTGGTAACACCAGATTTTTTTATAAACCTTGAGAATGAAATGAGAATATACATTTTAAAGAAAATCTAAAAAATAATTGATTTATGAATTTTAATCGAAATTGTTGGAGCGAATTTTGAGAAAATCGAAAAAAACTGAAAAAGTACAAAAAGCAGTAAAGTACTATTACTTTTAAGCTTTTTGTATAAAGGCTTATTTTCACACTTGAGGAGAATGTCTAACTTAATATAAAATTTCAACCTCGTAGCTCAATTCCTTCATGCTTAAAATTGAACACACACACACACACACAGACAGAAAGAACATGTTGCGAAAACCACTTTTTTTTTGGATTCAGGGGACCTCAAAACGTGTATATCCATCAAAATCTCGACATCGAATATTTGACATGAGTCCAATACTTTCTCACAATAAGCTTATATGTATTACATATATACATAGGTAAGAGAAAGTAAAAATATCGTGTGTTTCTATTGAAAATAATGTATTTATTATTTAAGTAAGAGAAAGTATAAAAAGAAGAAATGTTCTAATGTGAAGAACATTTAATTAATAAGGCCAATAAATTTCTTGAAATGTAAAATTGGGTCAAATGGGAGAAAATAGTAAAAGTAAAAACCTCAAAAACAAAAAAAGTCAAATAACATTTTGAGTGAGATGGGAGATCAAAAAAAAAAAAGATCAAGTTTCTCTCTACACTCAGACCAGATAAGGAAGAGGATGCCATAAATTAAAAATAATAATAATAATAATTTTAATACTGTTAATCTTCTAAAGAATGTTTATTAAATTTCAATATATTAAGTGAAGAGCCTTTTGAACTCGCAAGAGGGGGGGGGGAAGTATCTTATTCTACCCAACTCTATTATAAATCTATTTAAAATTTTTGAAAAATAATTAATATTTTAATCTTTTATAGTAAAACTTTAAACGGCTTCAAACTAAACAGATCTTAATAATAAGTTTGTTCAGTTATAAATCTCTTAGAAACTTTTAATTAGTTTTTTAGTTTAGATAAAAAAAAAACTTGCTATATCTTTTATTACATGCAAGTAATTCTCAAATTTTATAGTAAAATGAGTTGTATTAATTAAAATTAAAATGAGTTAAGGAAAGGGGGTTCAATCCACTCAGATTATCCTTGTAACACTATTTGCCCACAAATGTCTACATGTGATTATTTCATTGTTTTTTTTTATAAAAGATGATGGAATTCTTTATTGGAAGATTTTCAAGGTTTGGACCACAAAAATTTTTATTAAATATTTTTTTATTAAATTCAATGGCAAAGGGTCGGAAGTAGGGTAAATTTCCTTATGTAAAACTTAAATGGCCCTTTTTTGGGGGATGAGATTACTTCTCGAGAATGTTATCAATTTTTTTATTAATACCTTGGGGGGTTATTAAAAAAAATGGTTTAACAATTTAATTTTTATAATAGAGGGATGGAGAACTTATTTTCTATAAATTAAACGTCACTGATTAGTTTCTATTATCTCAGCATATATTGAAAACTAATAACTACAGTAGGATTTGACAATAGTAAAATTTATTTGCTTCATACAAAATTATATGGCTCCTGTGTCCAAGATCAGAGATAAAACAGGAGCCCTATAATTTTGTATTAAGCAAATAAATTTTATTATTGGCAAATCCTAGTTCAATCACATGTGCACTTTGCATTATGTGTTTAATTTTCAATAACTGAAGATGGCCAAATAAATTCTGGTCGAAACGTCATATTCTGGGAGTTTTATAGAATCTTGAGCATTCCAATTTGGCTGATATCTCAATCCCTCTATTATAATCACATCACAGTTACAACTTCAAGCAATTTAATTCTTAATTTACTTATAAAAAATTATTCATCGGATTATTTATTTATTTCCCAAGGATTAATTTTGAATACGCTTGCTAGCCTCTGTGAAGCTGGGCGTGATTTTATTATTTATATTTTAAGAGCTTCAGGAACATTTTTATTTGAAATACTGTAGTTATTAGTTTTCAATATATGTTGAGATAATAGAAACTAATCAGTGACGTTTAAATTCTAGAAAATAAGTTGTATAGAATTTGTTATATTCGATTCATATTACATAAAATGTTTTTATATTTAAAAGTTGTGATCTAAAAATAGAAATTAATTTAACATTCGAGAGTGTGTGTGTGTGTGTGTGTTGTGGTGTTTGACGCACGCTCGGGGTTGTTTTCGTTTTGGTGATCATCCCATAAAGAGAAAAGGTATACAAATGGCCGAAGGTGGGGGTTTGGGGGTGAGGGGTGGTAGATAGGGGTGGCGTTTAGAGCGCAGACGCGTGCGAAGGGCTGACGATTCAACCCAGGAGTATTGATTCGTTTTTGAGCCTCCCACCAACATAACTACTCCCACTACCAGGGTTGCTTTTGCCATTCAAGCCCCACCCCCGCATTCATCTCTATTATCCTCTATCCCATGTATTTGAGGGTGAAATGGAATAAAGAGGGGAAGGGATGAAAGGTATCCATTAACGGTGGCGGAGGAGGGTTGCTATGGTCACCAACACACCAACCACCTGATCCTCTTTTTCGAATTAAATTGGAAACGAAAGACAAAAAAAAAAAATATTATAACGCGTTGTTATAAAAGTCGTATTAGCGTTTTAATTTAGAATAAATATAAGAAGGTAAAGAAATTGGATTAAAGACGTCATTAATTCATAAACAAATTAATTAGGAAAGGAGATTGATGTGTTTGGATACACCCTCAAAATAAGGGTCAAGATATTTCATATCCCGGAGGGTTTAAATGCATAATAATTAATATTTTTTTATAGCTGAATTTACAAAATGGGTCAATTCAGCGACAGAGAATTTTGATATCTGAATTAGTCCACTCAAATTAAAAAATAGTCAATATAATTTTGAATATATTTTGGTTGTTCAGGTCGAGACATCTAGAACAGCGAAACTTCTATCCCTTTGCTAAAGTTCACAACTTTAAATTGAGAAATAATCAGAGAGTAATTATTATTTTTTATTTCTAAACTGATGCGAATCTTAGAAAAAATAAACTTGTTAGTAGATTTAGAAAAAAGGAACTAGAAAATATGAAGGGGCCGGCTGCAGATAGTGCTAACCCACAATTATGACAAAACCGACTTTTTAGCACCATCAATTGAGCAATTTGTTTCTCAGCCTGATATTGCCATTAGAGTGCTCTGACAGTAGGCAAAAAAATAAATAAATAAATAAATATAAAAAACTTCCTATTCGTGTTTTGTTTGTTTCCAAAGTTTAAAATTGAAATATCTCAGAACTATATATTTGTGGGTAGCACTATCTGAGCCCGACTCCTTCATATGTTTAAAAACAAATTTAGAAAGAACTTCCCCTAGACCTTCTCTATCATATCATACAAATGTGTGATTATCTTACACTAAAATTGTAGATCTGTATCAATTTTTAGAGTAAATACGTCAACCGGAAGTAGTATTTCCAAAAATGTTGTAAAACCTTAGGCTTATATACCAAATTTCATCAATCTGCTTGTGTTTTTAAGTGTGAACACTAGCACACAAACATAATTCCAAAATTTATTGTTGTTTTTTTTGACTCAGGGAGGTCTAAAACATCGAGAATCATTAAAATCTCGAGGTCAAATGTTTTGAGGATTACTGATTTGCATACAAGAAAGCAAAAATATGATTAATAACACAATAAAATTAGCGAGATTGTTTTTGTTTTTTTTTAACTCACACACACACATACACACAGTCTTCTCGGCAACTCAGGTCATATAAGACTTAAACGATACTCTTATTTATTAATTATAATTATTTGTGGTCCAAGCATTCTTAGCAAGATATCGTATAACTTAAATATATTTTATTTTCATTGCTGAATTAATTAATTTACTTATTTAATAGACTGATAAAATCTAGAATGTATTATTAATTAGCACGGGTAACATGATAGATTCGAAAAGTTAGTGCTCTACGAAGAGGTAGTAAATGTAAATTAATAAATTTTCATTTTTCGTTTAATTATTCACATAATAGAAAAGGGAGATGTTGACCCTGTATGTTTAAGGGAGAGAAAAAATTCATTCAAGAACGCGTTTATGTTCTATTTCCCTCCCCCAAATATTGATAATCTCATTATGTGAGCGGAATAATGAGTCATGATTCGAAAGTGAAATTTATTTTGTCTTCTTTCAATAAAAAAGTAATTAAACAAATATTTCATTTGTTTTCATTAATTAAATTTAACATCCATTATTAAATTAAAGTTCAGCTACATATAAAATCTAGATTACCTAATTTTTTTTCTCCCTAAGGATTTTCATAAAAGCGAAGAATTTAAGGAATGTTGTTGAAAATCAAGTCATCTCTCTTCTTTTTTTTTTATATATAATAATATAACCAACCCCGTCTCTCTTTGTCGAATTGCAAAGGGAGACGAGTGATAGTGTGAGGGAGGCACAATAGCAACACAACATCATCTATCTCTTTTCGGAGAAGGGATCTCATGTTGCTTTCATTATCGACCCAATATGTCAAAGCAGAGCTATAGAATGCACGAAAGGGGTTGTTGCTAGCGTCGGGGGGGGATGATGAGTTCGCTCTCTCCCTCCCGGAGTTGGGAAACTCTCTGCAAGGGAAGAGAGATATCGTAGTGGTAGTGGCGTGAGTTGTGGTGGTGGTTGTACTATGCGGTCATGACCAAAACATCCCTTCCTCTCTCTCTCTCGATTCGAAGTTGAATGGGCCCAGAGAGAAAATTATTGCTCTAATAATTGAATGGAAAAAGAATTAAATTTGACATTTTGAATTTCCTTTTAAAATATCATTTAATTCATGTATAAATTAATGAAAATAGCCAGAATAGAATAATAATATAATAATCTATTTTCTGCTTTATATTTGACAAAATACCTTTTAAAATTGAATGTTAATTCATCATTCATAGAAAATAAAATTAATTTAAATAGAAAATATTTATGAAGCTCACAAATACTTATTTAAATTTATGATTATTTTAAACATAAAAATAGAGCAATTTGAATAGAGATCGGTGTTCGTATCCCGACATTTTTCATTAAATAAAAATATTTATTTAATATAAATAAATCCTCAAATAAAATTGAATTTCCAGCCATCCGGCGAGGAAAGGGGAGCTACTGTGACATCCCGTTCTATAGAAGGGACGTTAAGAAGTTTCTCAAATGCATTCTTCGAAGAGTAGGCTACACGCCAGTGTTGAGGAAGTTCCTCCTCAACTTGTGGCATCCTCCCGAGCATAGAATAGGTTGGATAAAGGAACCAGGAGGGGAACTAGAAATGAGGATTAATTCGTTAGCTAGAAATGAACGCAAGAGGGGGGATTTGGAGATAGAAAATCAAGTTACTTCATGAGTAGGGCTGTGCAAAATAATCGATTAATTGATTATTTACCGATTATTTACTTAAAAAATAATCGATTATTTTTGGGGAATATGCGTTTTAAAAGATGGGATGAGACTCATATACTAAAATTAAAAAAAAAGTGAAATGATTTTTGGATATTTGGAAATTTTACTAAAAAAAAATCTGGTGTGACTGGCTTGTCACACCAGATTTTTTGTGTCGACATGTATTTAGTTACCGACAGTACGGTACATTCGATTTTCAAGATGTAAAATTTATAAGTATGGAAAAAATATTTATATTTTGTTACCATGGCAACCATTTCTCCTATCTTTTCTATGGAGAACAAGAGTAAAGTGGTCTTCAGAAGATTTCAATCCCAAAATGAGAATATACATTTTAAAGAGAATCTAAAAAATAATTGATTTTTGAATTTAAAAAAATCGTTGGAGCAAATTTAGAGAAAATTGAAAAAAACTGAAAAAAGTACATCAGTAAAGTACTAGTACTCTTTGGCCGATTTTGTTCAAAAGCTTCGTGTCACGTCCCAGGGGGTGCCTAACTTAAATATAAAATTTCAACTTCCTAGCTCTTTCGTTCTTGAGATATTTTGTTCACAGACACACAGACAGACAGACAGACCATGTCGCGAAAACCACTTTTTTAGATTCAGGGGACCTCAAAACGTGTATATCCATCAAAATCTCGACATCGAATTTTTGACATGAATCCAATACTTTCTCTATATATATATTACATATATACATAGGTAAGAGAAAGTAAAAAAGATATAATCCGTTATTTTTTCGTCTGTCCGGATCCAACAATCGATTAATCGGAATAATCGATTATTTATTTTTTTCCATAATCGAACACCCCTTTTTATGAGGTGCCTGTCACATCGGGTGGATCCCCGGTAAGGAAATTCAAATAGTAAGTCCTGCTTTTATAGCTAATTTTTCCTGATTGGCTCCAGTCTATCTTTTATGGGGTTATTCTTAGAGATGGTATATTCTAAAACTTCATAATTTATAAAAAAAACTATTGATGAAAAAAGTGGCTTCGATGTGAATTATAGTCAAGAGTCTTTTTCTCAACTCCGTCGCCCCCGAGCTTGGAGTAGAGGTTAGCGTGCTGGCCTAGTATACCAAGGGTCGCGGGTTCGGATCCCAGGCAGTCTAATGATTTTATTTAAGCCATGTATATTAATCAATAACGGATATCGTATAAAATCTCATAAGGCCCAAGTCGCCGAAAAGACTGTGTGAATGGGTGTGTGAGTGTGAATGAGAAAAAAGCGAGTGTTAAAACAAAATAAAAATTTCCGTCCTTTTGTTTTAGAGTTCTTTCATTAGAGCTTTAGATTGAGTGGTTAGCGTTTTTGGAAAATTCGGAAAATTTTCAACCCACAAAAAATATTTATTTACAATTATAAAATGTCAAAGATAATGCGACAGCATCCTTTAGAATTAAAATTCTCTAATATTGTAATTGAATTCATTGATGTTTTTCTTAATTAAATTCCGCCTAAAAAAATTACCATAAAATTGAAAAAAATTCAATGAAAATCCGTCAAATATTTTCCCCAAGTCATTACAATGACTTACGAATATTACAGTGTAAACTATGTTTATTTTATGAATTAGATGCTTGTTGGTAGCCAACCCAGATGGCTACTTATTGATAAAATTGATCTTCTCTGAGCATTTGGGTTGCCTGTCTTCCAGCAAGCTAAAATACGAATTCATATATCCAGCTATGATATCTCTACAAAAAGACTCATCAAAGAAGTTAGAATGAACCCTTATTCAAGATTACCAAACGATACTGCTGAGTTTTCCATCAAGAACCAATCATCCTTACGATAGTGAAGTTTAACCTTGAGAATGGATATAGCCACATATCTTATGAAAAGTTGCTAAAGAAATTTTCTCTTACTTTATCATAATAAAATTGAAATTTGTTTCTAAAAAGAAATACCCTATATCCGTTGAGTCAATTTCTCTGATAAAGGGATTTCGCCCCTTCCCTCTAGCTCTCGTTTTTTTTTTTTTTTTTTTTTTTTTGCTATTTAACACGAAAACGACGATCTCGAATCTCATTTCGATTGGAGATATAAAAATGAAATATCAGTCAATATTTTTCTTTCCCAAGATACTAACGGATGCTGTTCGGCCATTGGTCAATGCTCAAAGGCCGTCCATCATGTAGTAAAAGGTATATATATAGCTTATATATATAATAAAGCGAGAAAGAGGGGGAGATACATTGAGCTGGATATTAAAACGCATACATCATAGAATTTAGGTCATGTCTTTGTATGTGTGTACGTCTCAGGGTATGTGTGTAAAGTGTTTATCGGGATTTAAGGGCTTTGTTAAAATCCCTTTCATGAGCGATCATAAAAGAAAAGAATGTATCAATAATAATGATCTTTATAGGGTAAATTTTGAAATAAATGATGTAAGTGGAAGTCGATGGCTCGGATAGGCTGGAGATTCCAGGTTCAATTCCCGGGGGTCATGAAACGATTAGCCACCAATATAATAAATATACTTATAAAATAAATAATAAATAAAAATAAACAATTTTTGGGAGCCTGTTTATTTGTTGGTGAAGTAAACGTCTCATGGCTCGCGGGAATTGATCGCGGGATCTCTAGCATCGGTGTGCTTCTCTGCACTCACAAATCAGAGAAATATAAAGATTTTTTTAAATTGTTTGTAGATTGCCATAAGGAAAATCAAATATTAATTATAGCAAATCGTTAATTTCTCCCATCCAATATGACAAAATAGCTGAGCATTCCATGAATGCAACTTTTATAATCTATTATAAAAATTGCATTTATGGAACGCTCAGCTATTTTGTCATATTGAATGGGAGAAATTAACGAGTTGCAAAACATCTGCTGATTGTACTGAAGATGATTCCATATCACTGGGATCGAAATATTTTCAAATAAATGGATAAAAATGATCAAAATTCTTAAAGGATATTTAAAAAAAAAAACCGAAAAAATAAAGTGAAAAAATATACGTATATTAAATTTTAAAAAAATCCGAAGGTCTGACATGGATTAGAAAAGCAGCCACCAAGATCATTGCAGTCGAGCAATGTCAAGAGCGGGTGGAGACTCCGGGGAATCCGCATGTGGAACGTCCCCTGGTAGCCATATTTAAATTTATATATGCAGTATATATATATATGTGCACTATAACCCCTAAATGGCCTCACTAGCCTTAAGGGAAAAAATTTAAAAAAATAATATTAAAAATCAGAAATAAAGTGACCTCTTCAGAAAAAGATGAGATTTGTTAAACAATCCAGAAACTTTGTTTATATTTTTCTAAATAAATCGATCGTAGAGAGAAGAAAAAAGTCAAGGTGGGAAAAAGTTTTTAAAAGTTTCCCCCACCTTTATTTTCTCCCCTTTTTTTCACTTTCCCTTTGACCAATTCGCGTAGCAATTTAGTTCTACAATTAAACCTCCACCCGAACTGAGGGGGTGGGCATCCCTTCCTCTCCTTTTAAATACCATTACCGCCCCTCAATGGATGGCTCCGCCCCCCCGAGTTTGTTGTCATAGTAACCGCCTTACAGTCGAAAATCATTGGGTGGGGATGGGGGATCCGCCCCCTTTTTTTCGATTCGTTTCTAATATATTTTATAAATGATTCTATCTCTCTCTCTCTTTCTCTTTTTTTTTTTAAATAACGATTAGATATCAACTCAATTCCAATACCTCGACGAGGCAAAAAAAAAAGTAAATAGGATTTCAATTCAATAAGAAAAAAGTACAGTCAAGCTTAAGGGCTGAAAAAGAAACAAACAAAGGGAAATAATAAAAGTGTTATTTTTATGAATATAATGAAAAAATTTTAACAACCCTTATCTTCAATGGACTACTAAAAGAGTTTTCTAGTTAGGCTCGAAATTGTATGATTGTATTTAGAGACTATATTATGGTGAATTTCGTTAAAGCAAAATAAGGTCAAATTCTAACAACGTAAAGTGAGCTCTGCTATAATCTAAAAAGCGTTATTATCTCAAAAGCTATTTCATTTTCAAAAAAACATGTAAAAATAATAACTAATATAATCCAAGGAATTCACCGTAGGCACTAGTTGAATCATTCTTAAATTAATTAAATTTTCATCTAATTATAGTTAAATAAATAACTCTATGTTAAGTTTTATATGGTTTTTATTTTAGCTTATCCGCATTTTGACGTTAATACGTCATTTTCAAAGCGATGACACAAACTTGATTTTGTTTTTATTCCGCCCCTTTAGCCAATGGCCATTGGGCTCCAGAGATTTACATAAAAATTCATACAAAGGAAAAATATAAACAATAGAGATTCAATACAAAACCAAAACAAAATGGATACAATATAAAAATAAAAACAAAACAAAGTGCTTACAATATAAAACAAAAACTAAACAATAAAAATACACTATTAAGTCAATCTTAAAAAGGTAGATAGTTTTATTATGCTGGTTAAACAATTGCAAAATTCCATAGTGTAGGCGCTGGGGGTATTGCCAGACTAAATTGTAGGCTGATTGGGTTAGCCGAGAAGCCAAATGTTAGAATTTTAAACTGCAAGATTGGACGAATTCACAGGAGTTATTGTTTGTTTTTTTTTTTTAATATCGCATAGTGTTGGAGGTTCCTGAAAAAAACTTGGTTTGATTTTTTGAACTTGTGTCATAGCTCTGAAGATGACGTATTAACGTCGAAATGCGCATAAAATAAAATCCTTTTGAAACTTAACCTAGAGTTATATATATATATAGGCCTATATATCTATAACTAATCGCACAGACGTATTCCTGGAAAGCTGGCTCTCAGAGCTACTAACTCCCTCTCTAATTTCCAAGCCAACTTGTCGATTATGTGTTCCCATATTGAAGAAATTTGATTATAATTATTTTTCCAAAATATTTAAGAGATTCAGATTATTACTGCGTTACTCCCAGATCCATGTACTATATGTGTACTTAATTTAAAATGGATTCAATTTTTTTTTTTAAATATAAAAACACTCACACTTTTTTCCCATTGACACTCACGTTCACACACTCATACACACTGGATACAGATCTACAGTCTTCTTGAAAGATATAGCCTACATATCAAATTTCATCATACCAATTAACGCAGGTGAGGGGAATAGAAAAGGAAAGTCTGGAGATGTAGGAAAATATCACATAAGATTATATAGAAGCTTTATGCTACTATGCATCTCCGAAAGAAAATTTTGCTTACATATTTCTAAAGTGACACAACTTGAAAAGAGTTGTTTTAAAAAAATTGCGAAAAACTATTAACTGACCTTTTATCTATCGAGCTTTTAAATCACAAAAGTGTTACAATTAAAAAAAAAATTTTATCACCCTTGTGAAAGGGTCATACACCAATTGTTGATAGTCAACTTCAAATGTGTCATTCTTGCTCATTGGTGAGGATCAAAAAGGTAAAAAGAGTGACACGTTTGCTCTCTGATAGGCACCTATTGAAGCTAATTTTGTTCATTTCAGATAATTCATAGAGATCTGTAATCCCTCCAAAAGTCATGGTCGGCGACCATCGGGAGCCATGCATTAACCGCAGGGGGCCGCGAAGAGTCGCAAATGAAGTAAATCTAAGTGTATGCATATACGAAATTCAAAATTATAAAGTTTTTTAACCAATCTGAATTTAAAAAAAAATAAATAGGGGGCCGTGAGATATTGGCTTGGGTTCCAAGAGGGCTACAACTTCAAAAAGTTTAAGAAACCCTGGCAGAGACGACCAAAATGTCGCTCTGAGTTGATATTTTATTAATATAAAAATATAAAATAATATTAAAAAAAAAACATAGCTGTTGTGGATTTTATTCTATCTTACTACCTATCATGGGCGTAGCCAGAGGGAGGCAGGGGGAGGCCTTTGCCCCCCCCCTGGCTTGTCCTAAAAATTAAAAAAAAAAAAAAACCAAATATATATTTTTCCCATTGGGAATTTTTTTTTAAAGCCCCAATCCACTACATTAATTTAATTTTTTTTTTATTTAAATAAATAATTAATAATCTATGTATATATTAATTGCAAACCACCCCTCTCGCTCTAACGAGGGGTTGCCCCCCCCCTAACAAGATGTCTGGCTACGCCCATGCTACCTATAAATAGAGATATTCGCATAACTAAAATAAAAATTGAAATTAGAAATTTCCAATTAAATAAATTGAAAGGTTTCAATCGTTTATTGTAATTAAACGAACTTTATTTATAAATATTAATTTAATTAAATTCCTAAAATGAAAATCTTTCATATTAGCATTTTATGTTGAAATTAGTAAATTAATGTTTTTATTTTAGATAGATATTTGGGGCAATGGGTAAAGGAGAGGGTGAAAAATAGAAGGGATGGGGGATGAATCGAACGACTGACGTCATAGTTATATGAGGGATAAAAGTGGAAACTTTTTAGAAAATATTTTATAGGAATTTTAATTAAAATCAACTTATCAAACCCGACAAGACAAGAGAGAAGCTATTAATAGATAAAGAGGGAGAGTGGAATGGTGATTGTGTTGGTGGTGGGAGGCGATAAACACGATCCTCAGTTGAATTAAATATAGAAACGAGAAAGTTTCAATTATGTAGATTAACAAAATAAGCTTCAATTCTTTGTTGTTTAAAATTAAATAAATATTGTTCTTTTAATTAATTTAATTTAAATAAAAATAATATATTTCTTGACCAAATTGAATTAAGACGCTTGGTAATTTATACTATTAGTAGCAGTGGTGGATTACCCACCAGGGACACTACCCACGTGCCTAGGGGCCTCAGTATAGAAGGGGCCCCAAAATTTAAAAATATTGTATTTTTTGTAAATATTAAATTTTTATTTAAAAAATATTTTCTGAACCAAAATATACCAAATATATTCTGTTATGATTTATGTATATTTGTTTTTCTGTGAGTAATTGTAAGTGTCTACTCTGTCTACTGTCTACTCTTGTCTACTCTGTAGCTCCATTTAAAAATAAAGTATCATACAATTTGTTAATTTTCTTTTATTTTTATTTTTAAAAATTTTAAATGGGTAGTGATAGTGAGTAGAACAAAAAATAATTGCATATACAATATCAAGGGGGGCCCCCAAACATAAAGTGCCTAGAGGCCCCAGACGACCTTAATCCGTCACTAATTAGTAGTAGAATTCCTTTCTCTAAAAGAGGACCGACCAGGTGGAGTTTTCTCTACTCTGCACAGAACTGATTGATGAGCTTCTAAATCATTTGTAAAAAAAAGATAAAATTTCGAAGGGGCTTTTTTCTTATGTTTTTTTCGAAAAGACCTCCAAACAAACTTAAAGTGTGGAATATTTTTTGCCAAAAGTCTAATTTGAAATCGTCTTCAACAATAAGCAAATGAATATGATGAAATATTAATGAAATTAAGCACAAGTTTTCATTTCTATTCCAAATGGTATAAATAAATATGCCTGGACCCCAAACTATATCGTAATTAAGTATCGTTTAAAGTAAAGGTGACAAAAAAATTACAAGTAGGCTATTTTTTTTTTAGAAAAGGGTTGACTAAATTTGGATTAAGAAAATAAATTTAAAAAGACCTATAATTAGCTTAACTTATAAAATAAATGTGAAAAAAAATTTCAAACTCACTGGAAGCCCAGAGGAATTCCGAGATCTTCGAGACACAGATTTCTCTCCTCTCATAAGAGCGTCGACAACTGAAAAAAAAATATATATATTAATTTGAGACAAATGCGGTAACTTTAGGGTAAGAAACATTTATTATTAAATTCTATAAGAGCCTCGCTTAGCGAGCATCTCTCATAACGAGCAAAACAAATTGTTAAAGAATGACTTGCTTAACGAGCGACGTTTCGCATAACGAGTGGCGAGAAGAGGGGAAATCCCGGTTTGTGTGCATGCTACATCAGCTTGTGTCATGGAGGGGGGAACTCTATTGGGAGAATGTTATCGTTTCGCATAACGGGTGTTTCGCTTTACGAGTATAATTCTGAAACGAATTATGCTCGTTAAGCGAGTTTTATAATTATTATCTACATTAATTTTTCTTAAAAAAAGCTTATGTAAGCCTACTACTTCAATTATTGAGTTTATACCGTATAGTCTAGGCCTATATATTTTATTTATTTTTTTGAATTCTTCATGAAAATTACTTTTAAACGTATGTGAATTATTAATTAATCCTACAAAACAAAAATAATTTATAAATGCTTTAAAAAGTAACATTAAATGAAAATGTATAAATATTACATTAAAAACGAGCTAGGGGTTTTCATGTGAACTCTGGCATTTTTAATCTCGTTTTATAAAAAATGAATTCTTTTTGTTTTCCCGTCTGAATTGACATATATAAAAATGAGATAAAAAGAACGAGAGTAAAAAAAAAAAAAAGAAAAAAGAAGAAGAAATAAAACTATCAAAGTTTGATTTGATTTCTTTAGGAAATAGAAAAAAAAAATTATATAGAAAGTGAAAAAAAAGAAGGAAAAATGGGAAAAGAAAGAGAATAAAAAAATAGAAGATAAGACAATAAAAAATAGATTTTCGTATAAGAATGTCTGGCTGAACCTAAAATTGGAATTAAATTAAAAAGGGGAAATTATAATGAAAATGTCTGTACACAATGATCAGTGACATATTTGGGGTGTACCAATCAAATTTCATTAAAAATATTTCTTAATTCATAACTAGTACAATATAATATAAATAAATTTCATTGCATAGGAAGTGCGGTGACCGCCAGAAAGAGATTCTTCAACGAAAAGGGGAAGAGAAGGAAATTAAAGAACCCTACCTTCTCTCAAAGAGATCACAGCGAGGGAGTTTGAATGGAATTAGAGGGGGCTTCTTTTGCCCTAACTGATCAAATAAGTTTAAGGCTTTAATTAAAAAATAGTGACAGTGAATTAGTTGATACTCGTATTATTACTAATAAAGGTTGCAGTCAGAGGGGATTTACAAGTACTCCGCCTCCAAAATATAAAAAATATAGTGTGACTGGTCGCACAGCACACAATTTTCTCTTATCATTGGTAATTAAAAGTTGTGTTCTGTTTGTCATACCAGATTTTTGTGTCGAATTTTAATTAATCAAAATCGTTGGAGCGAATTTTGAGAAAATCGAAAAAATGAAAAAGAATCAGTAAAGTGAGTACTCTTTGGCCGATTTTGTTCAAAAGGTTTGAATAATGCCCCAGGGGTACCTAACTTATTGTTAGATAGTAAATTTCAACCTCCTAGCTCGTTTTGTTCTTTAGATGTTTTGTTCACAAACACACAGACAGACAGATCATTTTGCGGGCCCACATCAAAATCTCGACATGAATCCAATCTCTCTATATATATACATATATAGGTAAGAGAAAGTAAAATTCATATTGTATATAAATCAAAATATATCTAAATTCAGAACGAAATATACTCTTATGAATTATTTACCGAGAGTGTCAAATTAATCACGTTAAAAATCAAGAACGGCTGCAGAATAAGCAGTCGAAACGTTGTACAGTATTTATATTTTTAATAAATAATTAATACAAAAATGAGGTCTATAATCAAAAATTCCCCTAATATTCAAGGTAATTATTTCACTTTTTTTTCGTAGTCTAATCTTTTTTTCAATAAAGAATTCCACTTTTATAAAAACAATGAAATAATCACATGAAGAAAAGGCATGGGTGGGACTTGAATTTAATTAAGCTATTAACAAAGTTTATCCAAAATTAATAATAATTTAATCCATATTGATCTTTTGCTTCCTGATTTTTAACGCTCGGGGGAGAAAAGTGTGGGGTGGGGATATGGATTATAGCCCATCCCCTTCAAAGATTGAATTTTTACTTAATAATATTAATATCATAGACATATTATAATTTTTTTATTTTATCCTTTATTATTTATTAGCATGAATAATTTAATAACATTTCAAATATATTTACAATTAACCCATCCATGACGAGCAAAGTCTAATTTTGCCATTCAGAAATAAGAAAATTAAATTTTGTGATTGAAGAATATAGATAGACCTTCTGTTCTTTAAGAAAGGAATTTTATTTCTAATTTCTAATAAATTATTTGCTTTCATATGAGAGTAGCTGTTTAAAAATTACCTAAAAAATCGGGAGATGACCAAATTATTTTGCAAAAAAAAAATAAATAAAAAATAAAAACGATTTAATTTTAGATATAAATAAAATTTGCGATTAAAAGTAATATAAACTTGCGGTAATTATTTACCGTTGTCTTTTATTACCTAAAATGGATTAATGCGCAATTTCAATTTTTTAAGATTAGGTCAAGAACTGAGAGTCAGTTCCCTCCTCTTTGATATGCTAATATATGGTTATGATTTATATTTAAAAATATTTCACTATTTGTACTAAATAATAAATTAAGTATAAGGAGAGTTTATGAGGAAATGATCTTAGTCTTAACTAAATTTACACATATAAGGTCAATTTGTTAGTATATTAGTCGATCGATAGGGATCCCATCTGTGTCACTTTGGCCATCAATCTTTGGATCCTAACAGTAAGTAAGTAACCAGCAGAGTCATCTATCTAGTCCCTATCAATTGATGAGCTAGGATTAGCAGAGACATAATGAGGGGCTGGTTTGATTTCTCAATATTGATTAATACTTAATAATAATGATAAACGGCTTCAAATTAAACATCCAAGACTAATAGAATCTGCTAAATTTCTTCTCGAATTTAATTAAAACAAAATTTTTTTCAAACTAAAAGTCAGCGGCTTTAATAAGGGAATGAAATTTAAAAAATGTATATATATTTGGTAAGGGAAGGGACCGAGGGTATATTTAAAAAATATTTTAATGAAAATTTGTCTTTGAGTAGGCCCCGAGTCCCTGGGGAAAGTGGACAAATAAAATATTTACATTTAAATAAAGTTTTAAGGATTCTTTTTGGAAAAAAATATATATATTTTAAATAAGTAGGGTGTGGAGACTTTAAATATAAGTTCCCCCACCACCACCTCCTCTCGAAAAAAATATAAATATAGAACTTTAGGTGACTAGGGGGCAAGGAATAGATAAGTGATCTTTCACATATAATTTAGAAACACGATTGTTTAACAAGCCTAAGAGCCTAAGACCACGACGAAAAATAAAAGAACCAAGATTTCGAGCGCTTATTATCAGGATAAAATAGAGTTAAGATATTTGATCATTTGGTATAGTTTTTTTTTTTTTTTAATTTGTTTAAAGTCTTTTTCGGCATCTAAGGCCATTTAGATCCCATCCACATTTATTTCAAATGATTAGTAGCCAATTCAAAAGAAATAAATTTTTTCTCGCTTGAGACGGGAAACGAACCCTCCGGAACCCTAGGCTCGAGAAGCTTATGTCTTCTCTCTGAGTCACGGGTCACGGGCCAGTTGGCATAGTTATATAGGAATGTTTAATCAATATTATTTGTTTGGCTGATAAATCTCTTTTTTTGACCATAAATGAAAAAGATTTCTTGCTTTTACGATGTCATTTGAAAAAAATTTATGGTAAGTTTACTAGAGAAATTTTCTTTTCTTTTGGTGGCCAAAAAAAAAAGATTTCGCAGACAAACAAATATTATTAAATTAGAGGTAGAGCATTGGCTTCCGGTCCCAGAGGTCAAGGTTCGCATTCTCGTGCGACAAAAAATTTTATTGGCTACCAATCTAATTGAAATAAATAGGGACGGGGAGGGGTCTAAATGCCCTTCGATGACGAAAAAGATCTTAAATTAAAAAAAAAAAAAAAAAAATTAAAAAGCTGCACTATAATCTTTATCAATTTTGTCCTGCTCTACCGGTGCTCAAAACGATAACAAAATATGATTCTTTTATTTTTCACCTTTAAGGGGCGAGTCTCGAAAAACCGTTATTAACCGATTTAGAAGCTGATTACTCTAGGCGGCAAGAGATGGCGTTAGTTCTGCCCATAGGGGATCTAGCATATATATAATTTGAAAAGGTGAAAATAGTCAGAACTAAAACAAATGTTACTTCTCCTCAAAGTTTTGTGTGTCTCCATGTGGGACAAGTTTATCTAGGAGAGCACTCTCTTCAGTTATAAAAACCAACCCATGCAGACAGTTAATGTTATTTTGATTGTCTCACCTCCATCACCAATCAATGACATCTGGATGAGGCGGGGGTCTTCGGTATGTTCTTCAAGAACTGTATCGTCCGTTACCGTGAATTCCTGAAAAAAATTAAAATGACATATTAATAAAAACTTGTGTTGTTTAAAAATTAAAATGTAATAAATCAAATGATCTTACTCCCGTCTGATTGTTATATCTCCGGATGACAGCTGTGTACCATTGAGTGGTGCCTTCTCGGCGATAAACCTCAACACGACACCCACATAAGTCATCACTTGGGGCGTTTAGAAAAATATGTTGTCCATTTTGTAATTCGATCCAGCGACCAATAGCCATACGAACGGGGGGTCGACTTAGAACTGGATATTTTTCTTGCTTTAGGTGCCATTCCTGAAATTAACAAATCGCATTAATTATACTTTTAAAACTAAGCCACTAATTAAAAATGTCGGAATAAAGATAATTCAGTAACCATTAAATAAAGTAATTTAACAAAGTTATAATGTGTAAATCCACTGACTTGAGAGAGGGAACTATCGACCGATTTGAGTGAAATAAACTTTATTTTGTGCAGTCAGCTGAACTATGTAAAACAGTTTAGTTAAACCTGTTCATCTCTCAAATTACATATTTTTTTATTTGTACAAAGTATTAGTAGTTTATTTTTACTTTCTTTTACCCTATATGGACTCTGTTATTCAATAGTGTGTCAAGCGCCAAAAAAAATTAAAAATTGAGTTAAGCACGTAATATTGTTTCAAATGCTAAAATTAATAGTATTTTTTACGAAATATGTCCTAAAAAATTTATATTTAATGTTACTTGCAAAATTGACAAAAAAAAATTATCCAATGAAACATAGTACTTTAATGTTAATTTTCTCAAAACTCGGTAGATGGCGCTTGACACAATAATGTGTAACAGGGTCCATATATGAAATATATAGAAAGTATTGCGATCATGTCAAAAATTCGATGTCGAGATTTTGATGGATATACATATTTTGAGGTCCCCTGAGTCCAAAAAAGTGGGTCCAGCAAATTGATCTCTGTGTCTGTGTGGACATTTTTGACCATGAAGGAAAGGAGCTAGGAGGTTGAAATTTTATATTTAAGTTAGGCACCTTACGAACTCGTGAAAATAAGCTTTTAAACAAAATCGGCCAAAAAGTTCTAGTACTTTACTGATGTACTTTTTTAGTTTTTTCGATTTCTCAAAATTCGCTCCAACGATTTTTTTTTTTTAAATTCATAAATCAACTATTTTTTAGATGCTCTTTAAAATGTATATTCTCATTTTGCAGTTGAAATCTTCTGAAGACCACTTTGCTCTTGTTCTTCATAGGAAAGATAGGAGAAATGGTTGCCATGGTAACAGAATTTAAATTTTTCTCTTTAGATTAAAATTCATATAAATCAATTAATTTTTTAGATGCCCTTTTAAAAAGTATATCGGTAATATTTTGGGAAAATTGTTTGAAGTACACTTTGCTGATCTAATTCAGTTTTTTTATTTTATTTTTATTAATTTGGTGAATATAATAAAAATAGAAAATAATTTTATTGTTTTTTTTTTTTTGCTCGATTTAATTGATTCGGAGAAAAATGGGTGACTGTTTGAAATCAAGTTTTATTTTTAGACGATGGATGTGCAGTTAACTTCTTTAAGTGACTCTTTGTCACTTGCACTCATCATCTTCCCTCTATGTGGGTGAATAAATCTCATTGCATTAATCCAATACATTTTATTTACTTTTTACTTATGAAATGCAAGTGGCCAAGTTTGAAACAAAGGTGCTATGGAAAACTAAATATATCTCGACACAAAAAATCTGGTGTTACCAGCATGGTGCACAACTTTCTCTTACCGAAGGGTAAGAGGAAGTTGTGTGCTGTGGGCCAGTCACACCAGATTTTTCTAATTAATTATTTTTTCTTAAACACTAATAATAAATTAAATATTCCATTGAAACTTTAAATCATTGTTTTTTTAGACTCTAAAAAACTAACTAAAAGAACTAAACAACAACAACAACAAAAGTTGCTTTTTTTTAAGCTGAAAAAATCCTATAATTGTTTTTCTTGTTATCAAAAGTTGCAAAGTAAAAGTTTGATAAAATAAAATGAAAAGTTTTTATAGCAAAAGTAACTCGTAGTAGTTGTTGTTGTTGTTGGTTGAATTGTTGTTGTTGTTCTGCTGTTGTTGACGGGCGAAAAGGGGGCAGTGGGGATGAGAGAAAAGAGCTAGGGAGAGAAAGAGAATATATTTACTTTGTTTCTTTTTTTTTTGTTTCAACTACCAAACAAACAAAATAAATGAAAAAAAAATTAAAAATTTAAATTGAGAGAATATAAAATATTTTTAATGAATAAGATAATATAGATATGTCACTATTATTTTTTTTTTATTCTGGGTGACTGAACACGAGGCAACTTTTTCTTTCCTACTATAAAAGTAAGTCGTGTGATGTGCTGACACACCAGATTTTTTTTGTGTCCAGATATATTTAGTTAGAGATAGTAGCTATATTTAAAAACAAGAAGTAAAATTTTAAATCATTCATTGGAAAATATTTATATTTTTTTACTATGCAAATATTGCTTCTTTTCCCTATTATTATAAGAGTAAAGTACTCTTTAAACAGTTTTGAGAGCAAAATGAGAATAAATACAGTAGAGTCCCGTTAATCCGAACTAATTGGGACCGAGGGTCGTTCGGATTATCGGGAAGTTCGGATTAACCGGAATTGTAAGCTTGAATTAGTTAATTTTGATAATAAAGTCGTATTTATTACGTTGTAAACCGTGAAACTTGTCGGTGATATTAAACTCTAAATAAATATTTCATAATATTTTTTTACGTTTAATTAAGATAATGTCTAATTTTCATTTATATTCCTCTTAGAAAAAAAAAAAAAAAAAATCGTGCCATTTATATTCCTCTTAAAAAAAAAAAAAAAATCGTGCGCAAAAAGAGTTCGGATTAACCGGAAGTTCGGATTAGCGAGGTTCGGATTACCGGGACTCTACTGTATTTTAGAGCATCTAAAAAATAGTAGTCTCAAATCATGTATTTCCACAAAAATTCTTGAATTTTTGACACAATCACAATCCCTTAGGAAAAAATTTCATGAAAATTATTTTTTTATTAGAAATGTATGATGCTCAAAGGGCACGGGCCCCGGTGATACAGCCTCCCCTGCCCCCCTCTGTCTGCGGGTCAGAATATTCATATACTGTATATATATATACTTGATGTAGGAGAGAGAAAGTAATATATTATAGAAATAAAAAAATAAAAATAATTAAAAAATAATTAAAAAAAAAAAAAGAAATATTGATGGATTATCTGGCCCCATTAAAAAATGATATGATTATAGGTCGCTTTTATTGCCATTTTTGTCTGGCGCTAGAGAATCGCGAAAGGGGCGATACTAGAGCAGTCTGGCGGACAACCGATGCTACAAGGAGGAGAACAACAATGGCGGAAGGAAATTAATAAGTGAAAGGCAAGATCAAGGCAAGATGCTTCATGATAAAAAAAATAAAACTGATTTGTTTTTTACTTTTGTCAATATATTTCAAATTTTAAAGATTTTCTTATGAAAAAAGATAATTATTTAGTACCCTATATGGAATATATGGAATTCGAATACCTGGAGAAAGGAGAATAGCGTTGGAAATCACAAATGATTGAGTGAAATGGAATTGCACATTGAAAGGAGCCAGTCACGGATGTCTTTCAAGGTTCAAGGAATGTGTTGCCAATTCAAAACAAAAATGATGTTAATAAGATGGCTTGATGTAATGTAATTACGAATCACTATTAAAAGTTTATTGAACACAAGATAGAGATTTTTACTGTTCACTGGCCGAAAGGCTACTGAAACGGGTGTCATGGCGTCCCGACGCTTGGACGAGAGAGAGAAAGGCGAGGGAGGGGAAATGGAGGGAGGGATGTCCTCCCCTCCCAGTCACTCACAAGCAGAGTTGGATTTTATACACGATTTTGCAGTTTTATACAAAAATCGCGGATAAAACTTGTATAAAACGTATAAAATGTATAAAACTTGGATGCGCATGCGCAAACCGAAAAAGGAAATTAAAATAAAATTTCATTTTTCAATTATTAACATTTTGATTATATTATTCACTAAATAAAAAGCAAATAACATCAATGCTTTAAAACATTTTAAAATATGAAAAGCTTTTAAGCTGTTTTTCGGGGGGGGGGGGGGTTGTTTTTTACTGTTTTATACCTTTTATACATCGGCCTAGTTTTATACATGTATAAAACCGTGTATTATACTCGGTGGGATAAAAGCTGCCAACTCTGCTCACAAGAGATTCCTCACGTATTCCTAGAGCAAAGGCGGATACAAGGGGAGGGGGAGGGGGAGGAATAAAATTTTATTTTTAAAATAAATTTTTTTTTTTTAAACACTTTTCCCATTCACACTCACACTCACACACAGTCTTTTCAGCAACTTAGGCCATATAAGACTTTTACGATAACCGTTATTAATTAACATATAAACTTCATACCGAAGTATAAATTTTGTGCTGTATGGTCAATCACACCAGTTTTTTTGGGTCCTCAAAACGTGCATTTCCTGAAAATCTCATTATCGAATTTTGACACAATCGCAATACTTTCTGAATAAAAAAAAATCTGGTGTGATTGGTCGCACAGCACACAACTTTCTCTATGGAGTACAAGAGTAAAGTGATCTTCAGAAGATTTCAATGACAAAATGAGAATATACATTTTAAAGAGAATCTAAAAAATAATTGATTTTTGAATTAAAAAAAAATTGTTGGAGCGAATTTATAGAAAATCGAAAAAACTGAAAAAGTGCATCAGTAAAGTACTAGAGCTCTTTGGCCGATTTTGATTAAAAACTTCGTGTCACGTCCCATGGGGGTGCCTAACTTAAATATAAAATTTCAACATCCTAGCTCTTTTCGTTCTTGAGTTATTTTGTTCACAGACACACAGACAGACACTCAGACAGACCATGCCGCGAAAATCACTTTTTTGAACTCAGGGGACCTCAAAACGTGTATATCCGTCAAAATCTCGACATCGAATTTTTGACATGAATCCAATATTTTCTCTCTATATATATTAACATATATAGAGGTAAGAGAAAGGATCAAAGGGATTTTGTTAAGAGAGTGGGGGACAGAAATTCAAGGAGGGTAGAATAATGGGGTTTAAAATGATTTAATTAAGGATTTAATTTAGCATTAAAGGTAGATTCTGTCATTAAAAAAAATGTAAATGTAATGGTGCATTACGAAAAACATTAGAATAGAGCATGTCTTGGTTACCTCAAAGGGTGCCAGAGATGAAGTATCGTCGACAAAAGTCAGGAATCTGTCTACGAGAAATTCGATGGGTTCTGATGTCATATTGATGTTGCTCACGAGGGGCTGGAAGGTCTGAAAAAAATAAAACAATTTCAGATTAATTCAGGTGGAAATTATATGGACCGTTTATTTTGAAAGTGGTGTAAGTCCATTTTCTATTGTTTCGAGAAAATGAAAGGTTTGCATATCTGTTAATTTAAAAATCTAGGCAAATGATATGAAGTCGGTGAATGTTTCTACTTCTTTATCAGTGTCTAATTTAGTTATATAAATTTGTTTTAGGCGAATTTGACTAAACTATTATATAATTACAAGCTGCCAATGGACTTACACCACTTTCAAAATTAACCAACTGTAAACTTCGTTGAATTTCAATTGTGAAAAATCAAATATTACTCAAAATATACTTCATATTAATTCAATATTCTTTACAAATAATGACACGATATAAAATAGAAGTAGTATTTTTAATTTTAGACGTTAATTACATTGTTAAAATTACAAGATATTAGTAGTATTTACTTATCCTCTGTATATGGATGGCAGAGTGTTGAAATA
Organism: Euborellia annulipes; assembly: GCA_023213315.1. Taxonomy (NCBI): domain Eukaryota; kingdom Metazoa; phylum Arthropoda; class Insecta; order Dermaptera; family Anisolabididae; genus Euborellia; species Euborellia annulipes. The sequence continues at coordinate 38,130 of JAKCPI010010499.1, forward strand.
TTTATGATGTACCGGAAGAAATAACTGCTTGATATCTTTATATTAATAAGTAACCTATTCTCGTAACCAGTTGCGTCATTTCAACTTTTTCTTAGAGGGGGGGCAAACTTTTTTTTTTTTCAATTTCTCACTTCAATTTTCTTACAAATAGCTATCTCAAATTTGGCCAAAAGGTATTTAATTAAATTAATTTTTTAATTTTATACAGTTTCGTAGAAATATTTTATTTACGTAGAATAATACCTAGGGAGGAGAGGGGGGGGGCAAATACCCTTCCCCCCTACAAATGACCCCTCTGTTAGTAATTCTTAACGAGTTTATTAACAAATGCACAATAACAGACAACCATCTGCTAAGCTACCTACCTCAAATTGGACTTACACCACTTTCATAATCAACGATTATGCAACTTCTTTTACCGTCCAACTTTCAATTGTACAAAACATGGCAATTTTTTAAGGAATTTGCCACTAGCTAGTTATACATAGAAAATTTACATTAAATTAAATATGAATTATGTGATATCTCAGATTTTTTAAAAATTGGACTTACACCACTTTCAAAATAAACGGTCCATATTTAGGCTATAATTTAGACTTTTTTGAAATAAAAAATTAGAAAATTTTTTTTTATTTTAAGGTCAAATAAGATTAAGTGTTTAGTTAATTAAATAGGTTGGGAAAGACTAAATGAATATAGCACTACATCAATTGATATATTATTCTATTTCATTATAGGAAATGGTAGAAAACAAACTTTCTCCGATAAAAAAAAATTAATTAAACTTGTTTTGAACTAAAAGTTTTTTTTTTTTTATTTTGATTAATTCCTAAAGGTAAAATATGTGAAATAAATTTAAAATTTTTTATTTTAAATGGATCAAAACATTCTGCTTTTTTTTTTATTAATATATTTCGGTAATTCCACGAAGCTTTTAACATGCATTGATGATGTAAATGGAAAGAGCAGAATATGAGTAGCTTAAATGAAATGTGTGTAATTTAAAGTTTAACCCATTTAATGTGACTCAATACACCAGTAATAAAAAATTCAAGTATATAAAACTATATATAAATGTTTAGGTTTGTCTGTCTACTGTATATATCCATCAAAATCTTGACATCGAATTTTTTAAATGAATCCAATACTTTCTCTCTCTATATATTAGGAACCGACCGAATATTCGGTTTCGGTTACGGTTTCGGCCAGTTTCGGCCAAAAATCATGGTTTCGGTTTCGGCCAAAAAGTAGCCGAACCTTTCGGCCGGCCGAAACCAGAGTCTGAAAAAAATGAGATGAGACTCGCATACAAAAAAAAAAGGTTCAAATAATTTGCAGTTGAGGGGAAAAAAATTTAGTCTCCCTAAAAAAAAGGTAAAATGATTTTCACGGGAGGGAAAAAAAAAATTCAAAAAAAAAAAAAAAAAAAAAAAAGGTGAAAAAAATTTTTTATAGGAAATACAAGTTTCGGTTTCTGCCGAAACTAAGGTTGAGGCCGAATATTCGGTTTCGGCTGAAAATCTTGTTTCGGTCGGACCCTACTATATATATGTATGTATATTAACATATACATATAGGTAAGAAAAAGTAAAAATAATCAATAATTTCTCTAAAAAATAATCTGTTTAACAAAATTTTCCCACAGAAAAGTAAATTTTACATTTGATATTTTTTTTGTTTCTGGGCCTCTTGGGCAACGCTTTCCGTCCCAAACGGTAAAAGTACCTTGAATTGGCAAGCAAACAATAGAAATAAATAAATAAATGAAAAGGGTAAGGATCAATATTATAATATTGATCCTCCCTTTACTATAGTAACAAAAATATAAAATAATTATAAATATCTTGATTAACTCTTTTTTTTAGCAGTCCGATGAATATTTATTTAAATCATTTTTGATACTAAATGATATATATAAATGTGTCCGGGACCCTATCGACCGTATATATGGGATTTTAAATAATATGTATCGTCTAATGTCTATATGACCTAAGATACCGAAAAGACTAAATGGAAAAAAAAAAATATTTCGATATAGAGATCTTGGAAAAAATTAATCTAATGGAATCTTTTTATCAAAAAAGTGGATTAATATTTTAAAAATGAATAAAAAAAAAAAAAACCTAATGGGCTCGTCCGGGATTTGAACCCGGGACCTCTCGCACCCTAAGCGAGAATCATACCCCTAGACCAACGAGCCGCGGTGTTTATTCAATGCCGGAGGAGAGATGTAAGCCAGCGCTGGCTCAGTGAGTGAGTGAGAAAGAGAGAGAAAAAGTATTGAGTAGAAAGAGAAAGAAAAAGAACGTGAAAGTGAGACAGGCTCCTATCCGGACGTTACCTTGAATCAGTAGCCCCCAAACCAATCCAAACCCAGTTTTTTTGACGCCTCTATATAATACTTCTCAAACCACGTTTTTTAGGGAGAAATGTCGAAAATAGAGAATAATGTTTTAGTCTAAAAATGAAAATAAAGTTTTTCCACAATTTACAAGAGAAGTATTTATTAAACCCAACTCGTAAATAAGCCACCAAATTCTATTTGGATACACATTAGAGGAATAGATGCTTAAACAAGGATACTTACAAGCGCGGGCCATAAGATCTTCTGTTTCGGAGATGAAGGATCTGCCCTCTGTGCCCATACGAGACCTTTCTCAACGAGGAATAATCGGAAAGGTCTTTCTCGTTCTGAATGTACAGAAAGCCATTCTCGCTTTTCCCACGACTCGTCGTCAAATTCCACCAACAGCTGTGAAAGAAAGAAATCAAAGTAAATTAGAATAATTTTTTCAAAAAAGAAGAGTACGAATTTTATTCAGTAGTTTCAGTAACAGATATAAAGATAAAAATCTTTAAACCGAAAAACGTAAAAAAAAATGATCTAACTAATCACTTTTTGACGTTTTGATAAACATACTTTTATAATAATGGCTTTATTTATTCAACTTAGAAAAGGGCATATATATAAGTAACATATAAAAGAATTTTTAATAGTATTTCTTTGGAAAAGTTTTCCTTCGAAAAGAAAGGATTAAAAAAAAGGGGAGTCACCCTCCCTTTTCTACCCTTTTAATGACAATTTATTATCTTCCTCTGGAGTGAAGACAAGAGGAAAATTGAACAATCATTACTCTCTCTCTCTCTTTCTTAATGGTGTCTATTATAAGAAAACTTGCCAAAAAAAACTTCGTCAATAAAAAGAACTACCCTTTTATGAATTAAAAATAAAAGCAGGGGTGGAGTAAGAAAAAGACAAAATGTAAAAGTAAGTGAAAGAGAACTTAAAAAGGTTTCACTCCGGATGGAGACATTAATATATTAATTATACAATATAAATCAGAAAGGATAAGTCAACTTTTTTTTTTAATTTTAATGTCACAATAATTGATAAGTTTATAACTTTTTACTTTACAAAAGAATTTGGGCAGAATTTAGAGAGAAAGCTTAATAACTAAAAAAGATTAGACATTTTATTATCATCGATATCCTCAACTACTTGGCTGATAAATGCTAATTGACATAGTGTTTAGTGTTGTCATCAATATATGTTTGATCTGTGGTTGTCATTTAATGATGTATTTAGTGATGTCATTTAATGATGTATTTAATTGTTGAAAAGTTAAAATATATGCTAATTAATATTAATTTAATTTATTAGCCTAAATCATTATTACATTTCTTAATATATTAGAAATTTGTCATCATGGAAGACGTAAATGATTAATAGCAAAAATTAACCTCCTCCTGTCATTGATAAAATAAATTAATTTTACTTGCATTCAGAATGTTATAATATCAAAGTAGTAAGGAAATATAAAATTAAAAAATTTAATACAGACCTGAAAAGACAATCCATGACTTGTTAATTAATTAATTAATTAATTATTAATGAAGAATTTAATTGAACATTAACAAAAATCTAATTCAAATAAAGCCCATCAGATAGCACTTAATACCAACGTTGATTTTATGGTTCCTTTGCTTGCTTCAAGAGTGCAGCACCATACACGAGCCCTGCAAAGATGGCCGCCAAGCAAGGAGGGCGTGGCTATGCCACGCCCCCAAGTAATTCTCCCTCTCCACCCCGAAAATCAAGGTTTAAATATCTGGAACACGTGCTACTTTCCCCCTCTCTGACGTCATCGAAACAAACACTGCATGGCATTTAAACGCAATAACAACAACAACACCTGCGGCTCAGCTGTTGGCCAATCTGCCAATAGCTTTTATTATTATCATTAAACGGGTTTTAATTGCTTTCAAAAAATTGAATGTGTATCGAAATTTATCAAATAATTAAAAGGTCAAATCTGTTTGATAATACAAAATTCAGGCAAGAATATTATAATGAAATAATAAGAAATTTTATTCATCATTTTCTAGACAAGACTATTAAATATGGGAGAGAGGGGGGCAATTAAGGTGCATTTTTTTCTACTACCTATTTTCAGAGTAAGAGTCAGACCATATGACGGGTAATCTTTCATTTTTTAGAGATTTTACATAGGTGTTTTTAAAAAGAGTATAAACTAATACCAGTATTTTGGGGTGGTTTTTAAAGTGACCAAGGGACTCTAGGAAGTCATGGTCGAGACATAGGGCACATAAGGACTATTAAAAGAAGAAGAGTAGCCTAACGGAGTACCAGCAGGTACAGTGAGCGCCACAATTAAGTCCCCAGTGAGTTAGAGCCTTGAGTATATGGTATATAGTCTTTGTTTGATAGCAGACGTTGACAAGGTTGTATCACCGGTCCAGCATCGTCATATATTCAATATGGTATAGTATATGCAGGGCGGTGCTTAGGGGGGCCCTGGGGGGAAATTTTTGAGGGGGCGAAAAAATTTACCTTTTTTAAAAAAAGGGGGGAAAAATTTTTTTTTGGGGGGGGAAATTTTTTTTGGTGGGGGGGCCCCAAAAAAAAAAATTCTTTCGGGCGGGGGGGAAAAAATTTTCTTAAAAAAAAAAAAAATTTTTTTTTTGACGGATTTTTTTAAAAAAAAAAAAAAGAAAGAGGGGAAAAAAAAACAGTATATGGTATATAGTGAAATAATTTTAATGACCGGAAAGGTAAAATAAAATCTGAATACAGATGATTCCCTATATACGACTATATGGCATATTCTATACCATATACTCAAGGCTCTAGCTCACAGGGGACTTAATTGTAGCGCTCATTGTACATGCTGGTACACCCTTAGGCTACTCTTCTTCCTTCTTAAAAAAAGGTCAAATAACAATAATTTTTTACTGGAGTAGAGGAAATAAGACGTGAAGTTTTTAGTCTAGTGAAGAATGTCAATGATTGATTTTTTAAAATTATTGATTTCTGTAGGCCTCAAGAATCACAAATTGTATAATTGCCCATCTTAGAAGAAACTTTTTTTTTTTTAATTTGTCCTCTCGGTTGTTGGAGCCATTTAGGGGTTTCCTGAATATATATTTATTAATTATGGATGGCTACCGGGGGGACATTGGGGCCACCCACCCAAGGTTTCATGCTTGATTGCAACGATCTTAACAGCTGTGGCTCTAATCTGTTGCCAGCCTCCCCAACCCCCCCCCCCCGGATTAGGAGAAAGATAAAAATATTTCATTTTTATATATAATACAATTTTAGTTTAAATTGATTTTCTCTGTTTCCCCTCATTGGTTCAATAATCATAGTGATTAATAAATGAACGGAATTTAGGGTTCGAGTCCCCCCCCCCCCCCGTCAAACAGAATGGAACAGCAACATGCACGCATGTCCCGTTATTTTTCAATACAGACTATTTATTATTTATTGCGTTTATTTTCACTTCCGTCTATTCCAATTCACACAGGAAGTTTATAGTCGAATATATTAACCAACACAGGTAAGTTTTTAACTTTTTTTTTTCTCTACTCTCCTGTTTTTTCCCTTTAATTTCCGGGATCTCCTTAAAAAATACAAAACTAGGGTTTGTTTAAAAGATTATTTATATTTCCGGACTGAAATAAATTATTATTGGTCATGTTTCAGTCAAAATTTTAGTTTAGTGGGGGATGTAAGATTCTGATTAAAAAGAAAAGTTATGGAAGGTGAATCTTTTCACAAGTTTAGAATAATTGTGAAATCTTGAATATCTGGTATTAGTATTGATTATCATAAAAAAATTTATCTTATAGATTCATTACAAAGTGTACCGTAATAGTAAAAAAAAAAATATTATCGTCACCTCTTTATATAATATATACACCTTTTATATAAAAAAATAAATTCAAGCTATTTGATATGTAAGAAAATAATAAAAATTTAATTAACCTTGCGAAGTAATTAAACCGGATGTTTGTATTAAAACCAATTTGAATATTTTTTTTTTTTTTTACTTTCTCTTACCTCTATATATATGTTAATATATATATAGTGAGAAAGTATTGGATTCATGTCAAAAATTCGATGTCGAGATTTTGATGGATATACACGTTTTGAGGTCCCCTGAATCAAAAAAAAAGTGGTTTTCGCGACATGGTCTGTCTGTGTGTGTGTGTCTGTCAGCAGAGGCGTACCGAGGCAGTTGAGGGCCTGGGGAGGAACTAGAAGAGGGGGCCCTATATTGAATTTTTTTTTTTTGGGGGGGTGCTCATCTTTAAATATCCTTCAACTCCATACACAAAAATATTTTTAAAATACCGTATATCCCTGAACCCCAAGGGCCCCGGGGCCTCTCAAAGAGAATTTTTCATTAAATTTTGTTTTTACTTGAGCCCTGAGGACCCCGGGGCCTCTCAAAGAGAAATTTTCATTAAATTTTTTTTTCATAAATATATGGGGGCCTATGCCGACTCGGGGCCTGGGGCGGACCGCCCTCCCCCCCCTCGGTACGCCACTGCTGTCAGTGTGTGTGTCTGTGAACAAAATATCTCAAGAACGAAAAGAGCAAGAAGGTTGAAATTTTGTATTGAAGTTAGGCACCCCCATGGGACGTGACACGAAGCTTTTGAACAAAATCGGCCAAAAAGTACTAGTACTTTACTGATGCATTTTTTCAGTTATTTTTTTTTATTTTCTCAAAATTTGCTCCAACGATTTTTTTTTAAATTCAAAAATCAATTATTTTTTAGGTGCTCTTTAAAATGTATATTCTCATTTTGCCATTAATATCTTCTGAAGACCACTTTACTCTTGTACTCCTTAGGAAAGATAGGAGAAATGGTTACCATGGTAACAAAATATAAATATTTTCCCATACTTATAAATTTTACATCGTGCTAACCTCATATACCAAAAGTCGCGGGTTCGGACCCCACGCAGTCTGATGATTTTATTTAAGCCATTTGGATATCAAATGGCTTAAATAAGAACGCCTGGACCCCAATATGTATATTAAATCAATAACGGTTATCGTAAATGTCTTATATGGCCTGAGTTGCCGAAAAGACAGTGTGAATGTGTGTGTGAGTGTGAGTGTGAATGAGAAAAAGTGTGAGTGTTTAAAAAAAAAAAAATTTACATCTTGAATTCAATTGTACCCTACTGTCGGAAACTAAATACATGTCGACACAAAAAATCTGGTGTGACAAGCACAGTACACAACTTTCGATTACCGAAGGTAAGAGAAAGTTGTGTGCTGTGCGTCAGTCACACCAGATTTTTTATATTATTTTAACTTCAACCAATAATTTGCATGAAATATCCAAAACAAAGAAAAAGAGAGAAAGGTATATAAATATTTTGTACAAAAACAAAAATGGCTTGCATCTAGAGATGATGTCGAACATTTTCAAGTTTAAATATATAATGAGCATAGAGACACGAAGGAATTATTCGATCAATAATCGATTGGTTTTGAATATTTTATTCAATCCTTGCCCCTGGAAGTAGTGATAAGATTCTTGTTTTATTCAAGAAGCCTTAGTAATCTAGGCTAATTTAATTTAATTAATTGGTTCTCTAGTAATTTAAATAAATATCGACAAATAAAATTTATTGTCTTTGGATGTCGAAAAAAAACATCGTCAAAAATTTATGGCAAATCGATAATGTCTATATGTGGCAAGTTGAATATTTATTTCCAAATCTGGGTAGTTTAAGTTATGACACAGTTTTGTTTGATTCAACAGTGATTGTTTTTGAGCGCTCTATAGAGAGAGAGATATTGATAGTTTCTTCTTTTAGTGTGAATGATGGAATTTTTTCCCTAATCCTAGTATGGTATATCTAAATATATCCTCTCTCGATTCAGAGTTAAATAGAAAATCCCTTATTTGAAAAAGTTTTGTTTTTATATCTTTTCAACCTACTCAGGTGCTGCTATAATTGAACCCTGTTATTCAATGGTGTGTCAAAGACCAAATATCGAGTTTTGAGAAAATCAACATTAAAGTTTTTCTGATTTAAATTGTTTTTATTAGATTATATATCATTTTTTTGTCAATTGTGCAAGTAAATACTGTAATTATGGCAGATATTCATAAATTATCTCTAAAAATATGACTAATTTAGAGAAAAAAAATAAAATATAAAAAATTATTTTTTACAAAATTCTCTATGTGCGATATATGGACCGTTTATTTTGAAAGTGGTGTAAGTCCATTTTCTATTGTTTCGAGAAAATGAAAGGTTTGCATATCTGTTAATTTAAAAATCTGGGCAAATGATATGTAATCGGTGAATGTTTCTACTTCTTTATCAGTATCTAATTTAGTTATATAAATTTGTTTTTGGCGAATTTGACTAAACTAATATATAATTACAATACTGCAAATGGACTTACACCACTTTCAAAATTAACCAACTGTAAACTTCGTTGAATTTCAATTTTGAAAAATCAACTATCACTTCAAATATGCTTCATATTAATTCAATATTCTTTACAAATAATGACACGATATAAATTAGAAGTAGTATTTTTAATTTTAGACGTTAATTACATTGTTAAAATTACAAGATATTCGTAGTATTTACTTATCCTCTGTATATGGATGGCAGAGTGTTGAAATATTTATGATGTACCGGAAGAAATAACTGCTTGATATCTTTATATTAATAAGTAACCTAATCTCGTAACCAGTGGCGTCATTTCAACTTTTTCTTAGAGGGGGGGCAAACTTTTTTTTTCAATTTCTCACTTCAATTTTCTTACAAATAGGTATCTCAAATTTGGCCAAAAGGTATTTAATTTAATTAATTTTTTAATTTTGTACAGTTTCGTAGATATATTTTATTTACGTAGAATAATACCTAGGGAGGAGAGGGGGGGCAAATACCCTTCCCCCCCACAAATGACGCCTCTGTTAGTAATTCTTAACAAGTTTATAAACAAATGCACAATAACAGGCTACTAACAGGCAACTATCTGCTAAGCTACCTACCTCAAATTGGACTTACACCACTTTCATAATCAACGATTATGCAACTTCTTTACCGACCAATTTTCAATTGTACAAAACATGGGAATTTTTTAAGGAATTTACCACTAGCTAGTTATAAATAGAAAATTTACATTAAATTAAGCATAAATTATGCGTATCTCAGATTTTTTAAAAATTGGACTTACACCACTTTCAAAATAAACGGTCCATATATTTGTAAAAAATGCTTCAAAGTCCCTTGACCCATGATTGAAAAATTCTCTAAGTCCAATTATATTTGCAAAAATGCTTCAAAGTCTCTTTATATTTAATACTAGTAGCATAGAAACTTTTTATCAAAATCACATTCATCAATTTTAAATAGTATTAATATTTTAAAATTAAATACAAAGTGATATCAAAATTTTCTCATCAATTAATTTCTGAATAAATAGCTTGGAAACAGTAAATCAAAGTTATAATAATGAAATAGACTTAATATTACGGCCACTTCAACCTAACCTAACCTAATATTATTTATTTTGTTGTCTTTTCGAAATCGCACTGATCCTCATCCTCATCTTCATTTTCATTATCAGGAATAATATCAAAAAATTAAATTTTGACGTCTACGAATTCAGAGAAAATTTTCTCATTTTTCAAAAAAAAAAATGATTTTTGTTTATTTAAGGGAAAAAAATATATATAATATTATTTGGTAAATAACTTTTTATTGGTTGTTTGTATTGAATATATAAATTTGAAATAAATAAAATTAATATTTTCTTGAGTTTATATTAAATACCTCTAAACAATAGCGATGCCGGTGTTCATAATTGAAAATACTTAGGGCATAAACGCAACAATATATCTCAAGCGTATAGTTGTTTACGATGTCTTGCACTTGACGCATAAATGAAAAATTGTTCTTTTCAAATTAAGTATTACGAAATAACATGTTAAGTACATAAATCATTATTGAAAAATGTAAAATCCTGCATTGAAATATTGTAAAAATAATTTTATGCTTTTACATTAAAAATAAATTTTTTTAGGACATATTTCATAAAAAATACTATTAATTAAAGCATTTGAAACAATATTCCATGCTTAACTCAATTTTGAATTTTTTGGTCTTTGACACACCATTGAATAACAGGGTTCAATTAACCTTAAGTGGTTGAATTCAGAAATAATTAGAGAATAACTCTACTTTATTGGTGGCAGCGAATGAAAGGGGGTTGAAATAATTAATTCCGATCGACTTCATGAGGGTCCAATGAAAGTTTAAAAAGAGTCTCTAGTATTCCAGACCTGTATTCAGTGCCAATAGTAATTTTTTCGTTTTTAAAACTTTATTTTATTTTTAAAAAATTCTTAAATCGGGGTGCAGATTTTGAGAAGTCCCAGCGGCCACAATTTTAAATCTATCGACCTCAAATTTTTTTTAATTAAAGCTATTTAAAATATCTAGAACTTATAGAAGCCCTTTTTTTATTTTCGAAAAAATAAATTTTTTTTTAGATTAATCACATTAAATAAAAGATATTTTTAAAAAATTCGTTCTATATCTTATAGACTAATTAAATTAGTAGGCTAATCATTGTGTTAAAAAATAATTTTTTGTCTTTAATTAATTAGCTGGAAACTTTCAAATGAAATGGTATAAATCCCTTGTTTCCCTATGGGAAAACTAACGCCATCTCTTGCGGCCTAGACCTGCTTCTGAATCGGCCTCTAACGGTATTTCGAGACGCGATCCGATAAATATTGTATAATATACTGTAGTCTATAGATTTGCATCCGTGTTTCTCAAATCTTGTTTATAGACCTACTGAATTTGTAAATTTTTTTAACTCTTTTCGGAGTTTTATACTATATTGTAAGATAAAAAAGGTGAGGGCTGAATGACTCCGAGTCACAGCCGAAAAATAAAGAATTAAAAAAAAAAAACTCTTTTCGGCATTTTAGATCATACATACTTTGATACTTTACGATACTCATTATTTAAATACCATATATTATTGGTCCAGGCACACCTATTTATTCCATTTGGTAGCCAATGATTTAAATAAATATTCATCGGACTGCTTGGGAATTAAACAGCGTGACTTTGTAAAATGAATATTTTACAAAAATAAAACAAGAATTAGTAAATTTTTTGAACAATCAGAATGGAATCACCCCCCCCCCTCCATCCCATTCATCCAAAAGAAATAAATTTTAAATAATACAATAGATAAAAAATATTTTTTGTCTACTTAGTGAACCTTGAGGGACACACAGGGATTTTTACTCGGGTGTATATTATATACAATAAATTTTTTTATTTTTTGGAATTTCTGAGGGAAGATTGGACACCTAATCCACCCTGCTCTATATTATTAAGAAATATGTTTACGTAAGCAACTGATTAATCCCTTGAGGTTTTATTGTACAGAAGCTCCTACATCGTCTGATACATCTGGGTTTAAATCAGTAAGAGAGTTTGTATTGTATATTCATGATAAATAAATAAATATAATTCAAAGGAGTCGATGAAGAAAATAATTCTTTTAAAAAGGATCGATGTAGGTAAAAGGTAAGGAATCCTTGTATGATAGGAATAAAAAAAAAAGTAAAAAGACGTCGGTCAATGTAGGAGCATCTGTACAAAAAACTCTCAAGGGATTGATCAGTAGCTTACGTAAACATTTTTAAAACAAAAAAAAAAAATAAAATAAAATAAATAAATAATAAAAATATTTTTCTCTAAACAAAAAAGTATAAAAATTAAATGTATACGTAATCAAGAAGGGTTAGAGATTTGCTGTAATTACGAATTAAAATAGTTTTAAAAGGCGTTATACTTTTTCATACATTCGAAATTTCAAAATTACTTTTCCTGGTTAAGTAAAAATTTGGTTTTGGTTTTTATTGTTATTTGAAACTGCTATAGCAAATATTGAATTGGTGGGCGTTCAACAGGGCCTTGTCTCTCGGGGGCCACCTATCATAGTTTCAGCCAGGGCTGAGGTCGACAAATATCTTAGCCGAAGTTTCAAATATATGAAATTAATTAGTAATGGGAATTAGCTGTAAATATTTTTATTTTAAGAAGATAATTAATTTAAGTAAAATTAAATATTATTATAAATCTTATAAAGGGAAATTAGTAAATAGCAATTGAAATAAAATTAAGGGATTTAATTTAAAAATTTTCATTAAAATATAAATGTCTTTTGGTTTTTATTATTATTACTTATTATTATAAAACAACCCCGTTAAAACAAAATGATTAATTAACTATTAAAATTCAGCAATTATCAAAAAATTTTTTTTTTTCATTTCCCTATCCGTTTTTATCATTGATACAGAAATCTTTACACCCTAATTACAAACTTAATTTCAAAAGCTACGTTGAGATACCGCTTGTATTTAAATTTTATCACTTTTTTGAACATGATCGAATCTTTTTCCTTTGAAAAATGAAAAAGTAAAATTGTGGCTACAATGGCGAAAAATTAAGATAAAATATGAATTAATATTTTGTATATAGTATATGTAGGTAAAGAACGAAAGAGAGATGGTAAAAGAGATTTTCATGACAAAGACATCAGTAAAGAATGAGAGAGAGAGAAGAAGGAGGGGATGTCAGAGAAAGAGAGAGAGAGAGAGAGGGAGAGAAGCTCTAGGGAGAAGGAGAAGGGAGAAAGCATGCAGGGTTTGGTGGAGAGGGATTCCCCGAAAAGTTGCCAGCTTTCAGGGGAACTTGGAGTGTCATTCTTTAAAGAGGATCTCTTTAAATCCGACATAATTTTTCAATCGCTCTTTTCAAGAGTTAGAAAAAAAAGACAAATAAACAAAAAGTGGCGAATCCAAATAGGTTGATGTCGGGTAAAAAACAATGGGGCAGTGTTAAAAAAAAAATTTCAAAGAGAAAAATTTTCAATCCCTTTAGAAAAATACTGCCAAATTTTATATGAAAATTAACAATTTCAAAAATCGAAAATCTTGGGGAATAAATCTTCAATTGTGAACATATTTTTTGAGTTCCTGGTATAAGAAGGTGGAAGCACACCGATGCCCAGAATAGGCTGGAGATCCCGGGTCCGATTCTCAGGGATCATGCGACGTTTGTCAACAACAAAAATATTACAGAGGGATGGAGATATCAACCATATTGGAATGCTCGAGGTTCAATAAAACTCCCAGAATAAGACGTTTCTGACTGAATAAATTTGACCAGCTTCAGTTATCGGAAATTATAGGCCTACACATATTGCAAATTAATAAATTTTATTATTGACAAATCCTGGTTCAATCTCATGTGCTCTTTGCAATATGTGTATAATTTCCAATTAGTTAACTGAAGATGCCCCGGGTTTGGCGTAGTAGATAACGTGCCTACCTCCTATACCAAACGTCGCGGGTTCAGACCCCAGGCAGTCCGATGATTTTATTTAAGCCATTTGGATACCAGATGGCTTAAATAGAAATGCCTGAACCACCAATAGATATATTCAATACATGTTATCGTCAAAGTCTTATATGGCCTAATATAAGTTGCCGAAAAGACAGTGTGAATGTGTGTGGGAGTGTGAGTGTGAATGAGAAAAAAGTGTGTGTTAAAAAAAAAATAGCTGATTCAAATAAATAGGGCTCAAAAACTGTTAATTGTGAATAACACTTATACATTATATCAAATTTATAATGAGTTTTTTATCTTTTAATGTTCAGTGAATTTTTTGTGTAATCAATTCTGTCAAAAATTTATTTAATAAACAATTTTTAATATACTTTATTAGACCATATTTGTGTGAAATTCTATAAAACAAAAGGTGAAAAAATTGTGGATAAGCCTAGATAGATAACTCGATTCCCTAGTGTGGCCTGCATATTAAATGAGAAACTGAATATCTGACTAGGATTTAGTATGATGATGTTGATCTCTGTCAAGAGAGGATACCGCCCTTTTGCCCCAGCACTGTACTGACAGATGCCTATTTTTCGGGTCAGTTGTCCATCAAAACAGATCTGAACCCATGCATTCAACAGTGTCCTTTATGGATCGGATTTACCAGAGAGATTCAAATGAAAAATGTCAGCGTGAAATAATCAATAGGAGAATTTTAATTTAATCCTTTTGAGGTCATTTGGGCTTTTTGTATTATTTGTATGAAGAATAAAAATGTAGATGGAGTTTCAAAAGAAACACACCCTCCCAAAGATGTGAGATTACATATTTAAAAAATCTGGTGTGACCTCAAAACTTTCTGCAATAAAAAGTTTTCTGATGTGCTGTCTTACTAGATTGTTTTCTGTCAATATATTTTAGAACTCTTTAAAATAAGGTAATTTATCATAATATGATATTATCTAATTTTGTCTGTATGTGGGTGTGCAAACACGATAACTTAAAAATCAATGAGTTTTTTATATTTAGAGTAGGGCAACGCATTAAATTAGATCAAATAAATTAGGTATCAGGTCTTTTACTATAAAGAAAAATATATTAGTTAAAATATAACTTTGACAGATTTACACCAAAAGTTGATAAAGATCTATGATTTTTGTATACAAAGTACCAAATTTAAGGACGGTGTCAAAATGGGCTCAAATGCAGAAAAAGATCTTAAATTAACAGAAATACAGGGTGTCTCAAAAGGAAGGTCCTTTGGTTTGGGTTTTGAGTGAACGCAACTATTTTGAGGGGCGCGGGAGGGGGTGTCAATCGGTAGCCTGGCTCTCGGGAATTTAGTCGCTATGGAGCGTTTCTCGGGAGCGGAATGTGCGTTGTGCGTCCTCGAGTTTTATAAAAACGGTAATTCGGCTACTGGCGCGTAGAAAATTCTGCAGCATTCGACATATTCGTCACTTGAATGATGCGCCATCCACTCGACTTATTGCAAGATGGGTCGAGAAGTTTGAAGAGACCAAAAATCCGGGCGTCCAAGATCTTCGAGAACAGTCAAAAACGTAGAAAGTGTCGCCCAGTCTATTCGGGAAGATCCGAACATTTCAATTCGGAAGCGTGCTGTGGCCCTAAACGTGCACAGATCGTCATTATGCCGCATTTGCATAAAGATTAAAAACTGCACCCGTACAAAATTCAATTGGTGCAAGAATTAAAGCCTCAGGATGCTGGTCAGAGGCTTGGCTTCGTAAACCAGATGATTGAGCGCTTTCCAACGTTTACCAACATCTTGTTTTCGGATGAAGCCCAAATAAATTCCCAAACAGTGTATTTTAATATGTAATAAACATTTTTTCAATAAACTCCTTACTTTTTAAAAAATTATAGTTTTAAATATGACATTTCTTTTGAGACACCCTGTATTAAATTTCAAAGATCGTTTTAAGTAATCGACTCATGGCTAGGACCGCGGGTTCGTTTCTCGTCCCAATGAAACTAATAGGGTTGAGGTTTAAATGGTCTTACTTGTTAGATGCAGAAAAAAATGTTAAACAAATTTTTTTAATAGTTACCTAGTTAACACACACAGACATAATTCCAAAAATAGGTATTTTTGGACTCATTGATGTTTAAATTTAAATAACATAATTTTTTGAAATATTATACGAGGGCAGGTCAATAAGTCCGTGGCTTTTTGAATGAAACACAGGTTTTTGGATAAGAAATTATTTTATTTTTCAACGTAGTCTCCTTTGAGCTATATACACATTGTCCAACGTTTCTCCAATTTTTTTATCCCTTCCAAAAAATAAGATTTGTCGAGGGCATAAAAATAGATATTTGTTTGGGAGATGATTTGATCGTTGGAGTCAAATCTCTTTCCGCCGAGCCATTTTTTCAGGTTTGGAAACAAGAAATAGTCACTGGGGGCTAAATCCGGAGAATAGGGGGGATGAGGGAGCAATCCGTATCCCAATTCATGGATTTTTGCAATGGAGCACACGAAATTCACTTTTTTCCATTTTCTTCTCAAATCACGAGGTAGTCTGCTATTAATGGATGTCAAACAAAAACTAAAAGACCCAGCTGGTTCAAATTTCGACAGGAGTCAGCTGATTTTTGCCTACTGACAGGAGCAGTGCTCCCATTTCAGTTAAGAAGAGGGAAATTCAAAAAGTCACAGACTTATTGACCGTACCTTGAATTTTTAATTAATTCTGGGATGAGGTTTAGCTTCAAGCTTACTTAAATTTGCCACAGCTACACTCGTCGATTTTCAATGTGATGATTTATTTAAAAATGATAATTATTTTTTAAATATTTATTTAATTTTTTCATGACACACGGAATGCATTATCATTTTCAAATTATCATCTTCAGGATCTGTTATACAAAAATTTCATTTTTTAAGTAATTTCTCACATACATATTCAACATGCATTCTAATATCACTTATATATACATAGGTATATTGGCCTATATTTTTACAATAGATAGATTATCTTATTTAATTTATTTTCCATATTCACAAACTTGAAATTTCATTTGACTTGAAAAAATTAAATAAATATTTAAAAAATAATTATCATTATCATTACTATATATAAAGCGCTGGCCACTCATTTCCTGTGTGTAGGTGTGTATTAGCCTGTCAGTACGCTGATTGAAAAGAGTAAAAGGAAGTGGAGTCAGAGAGGGAAATTTAAAACTTTAAGTTAGAAAGAGAAATTTAAAACTTTAAAATTTTGAAATTGCACGCCAAAGGCGGGCTTAACACTTGTTTTTTTAAATAAATCATCACACCAAAAATCTCGTGTCGAGGTGTAGCTGTGACAAATTTAAGAAAGCTTTATTATAGTTTTTCTATATTAAACTATACTAGAATTTTCTTTCTAAAAGAATTATACGGGTTTAAATTTGAAATTTAAAAAAATAAAATTTTAAATGATTATTAGCCCTATTATTGAAAAACTAGGCCCTCTTTCGAATTCAGAACTTGCCCCACCAACTCAAAATCATCTCATCTTTAATATAATCTATTATAATATTATCCTTCTCTCTTTAAAAATTTAATTTTTTTCAAAAGTATTTAAAAATGTAAACACAAAAGGCTGATAATCACCCTCCGTGTTAAATACATACGTTTTGAAAATAATAAAAAATTTAAGTAATTTGAACGCAACTTGTTGACATTTTATGACTTGTATAAAAAATTTTATGAAGATTTTGCTTTTTTTTGGGGGGGAGGTTTCAATCCGTTGGTATAGTTAAATAGAAATATTCGTGGTGCGCAAGTGGTGGGGGTGCATACGCA
Source organism: Euborellia annulipes (assembly GCA_023213315.1). Lineage (NCBI taxonomy): Eukaryota > Metazoa > Arthropoda > Insecta > Dermaptera > Anisolabididae > Euborellia > Euborellia annulipes. Next base: position 55,658 of record JAKCPI010010499.1, read on the forward strand.
CATCGATCGTGGCGTAAGGGGTGTGTCCCTTCGCCCTTATTCCAGCATACCTCCCCGGGCCTTTTTTGCCACCCTTTCTCTCTCTCTCTCTCTCTCTCTCTCTTGCAGTAAACAAACAAACAAACCTCAATGACAAAAAACTTGAAGCCTCCATTCGAATAATTATATTTGAGTAATTGTAGAGAATATTGATCTTAAGGATAATGAGAAAAGAGGGAGAAAAAATTAAAATTTATCAAAAAAAAAAATCTTATCTGCTTGGTTGAATTATTGATCATTATTTCTTTAATTTTTGATAGAGTATTCGGTATCTATGGTAGTGCAGCTAAATCATCACTTGGGGAACAAAAAAAAAAAAAGAAAATTTTAGAATTGTTTTTTAAAAACAATCAATTAACTGTTTTAAATTAACTTGATCAATTCTTTTGTTTGACCTAATTTTAAAAATAGTTTATGATTGGGAAGATATTTCTGGATAACTCATAAAAAGTAAAAAGCTGGATATCTTAAAGAGATATAGGTTACGCTTCATGACAAAATTTCGGCTGCAGAGGCCATTAGGCGGTTTGTCTGTACAATATTTTTAATATAATTAATACCGGGGGACGTAGCACGTTGTTTTTCGGAACCATTCAATTGAAATTCATCCGTGCTTTGTTTAACAGTCCCGATCCTAGTGGCGGTTGCCCGAGTAAAAATTATTAAAAATGATCGAGGGATACACACGCCCGCAGCAGGTCTGCATAGTGAACCTTGAGGGACTCACAGGGATATACACGTCCACACCAGGGACACACATTTTTCTTCTGGTCACCTTCGATCTTCTGTGTGTGTCCCTGGTGCGGGCGTGTGTATCCCTGTGTGTCCTTAAAGGTTCACTATGCAGACCTGCTGCGGGCCTGTGGATTCCTCGATAATTTGTAATAATTTTTACTCGAGTGCTCTTGCCAGGCTTTTAGTTATTCTTATTCAGATTAACCGTTTATAAGATAATAGAGATTAAATAAGCCCTCGGGGCTTGGTGAAGGGGTTAGAGTGCTAACCTCGTGTAACAAAAGTCGCGGGTTCGGACCCCAGGCAGTCCGGTCCGATGATTTTATTTAAGCCATTTGGATACCAAATGTGAGAATGTTTGTGTGAGTATGAGTGTGAATGAAAAAAAAAGGTTTCTCGGGGGGGGGGGGGGGAAAGAAAAAAAGAGATTAAATAAATAAATGAATACACATTGAATGTAATCGAGGCTTGTAAATTTATTCATTCTATGTATTTAGGACGTACATTTATCTAATAAAATTAGGTTTCTTTTCTGATTCCTTTAAAATCGCAATTTGAATGGTCGAGCCATATGTTATTTGGACCCTGTTACGCATTAGTGTGTCAAACGTCAGCTACCTTGTTTTGAGAAAATTAACATTAAAGTTTTTTGTTTTCATTGGATTATGTATAATTTTTCTTGTCAATTGTGCAAGTAACATTAAATATAAATTTTTTTAGGACATATTTCATAAAAAATACTATTAAATATAGCATTGAAACAAATTGAATTGAATTGAATTGAAAAATTTGAAACAATATTCCGTGCTTAACTCAATTTTCAATTTTTTTTGGCGCTTGACACACTAATGCATAACAGGGTCCATTTAAGGGTCCGTTTTGATAGCCTGAGGTCTGGGAGTTAGGAAGGAACGACTAATTAATTAATCTATTCGGATATATTATAATGAATATAAAATTCCCACTTAGAATAATTCCTTGACCTCTTGCGATAAGGGTCAATGGTTCACATCCCATGCAATGGGTCAATGGTTCGAATCTCATGCAACAAAAATTTATTTCAATTTAATTGGTTACCAATAACTTGAAACAAATAGAGACGGGGTTTAAGTGGCTTCCGATGCCGAAAAACATCTTAAATAAAGTTAAAATAAGGTAATTTTCGCCAAAAGGTGACAAATGTCAATATTGGTTGATGTTCTTAAAGACAAGTGGCACGGGTTTGGATCGCAGGCAGTCTGATGAATATTTATTTAAATCATTTGGATACCAAATGGTATAAATAAATGTTCCTACTCCCCCTCATATATCGTATTTAAATAATTTGAGTTTCTTTAAAGTCTATATGGATTAAAATGCCAAAAAGACAAATAAATATCGTTCAAAGTATAAATGGCCGAAGATGTCAAAAAGATTATTTAAAAAAAAAACATTTTATATAAAAAAAATAATAAATACATCAAAAAA
>JAKCPI010010500.1:0-48691 GCA_023213315.1 Euborellia annulipes
TAAATATTTAGTAATTATATAAATTTTATTTCGCTGGCTCACATACGCGATATATATAATATCTTAAATATTAATATATAATTTCTTATGTACATTGATCCACGGATCCTCCAATTCGTACTCGGAGTGCCCTTACCACTAGACCAGAGCACGGTATATAGACAGCAAAAATTATTTCTCAGTATAGGGGTCTCGTTGGCAAAGTTGTTCGCTCGGCATAATCCAATTTCACAATTTTTTTTTTTTAAATAGACAGCTGCATATCTATTTACGATCGGTAATAAAAATTATCCTCCCAATGACTTTGAGGTAGCGCTGATTAATTAAATTATTAAGATATTTTCAAAAGAAGGTGGAAGACCTGTTAGATATATTTCTTCTAAGAAGTGTTAAAAATAAAATAAAAAAAAAAAACATGTATTAATTTAAATAAAATTCATCCACCTGCCGGTTTTGAAACATGCTAAGATTCATTTATTATGCCGTTTTGTTTGAGAGAGGGAGGGGGAAGGTGAAAAAAAATTATTTCCTCTTTAGAAATGTCAATCTTTTAAAAGAAAGGGGGCTCAGAGGCGATGGCCATTATTCTTAGACATATCTAAATACTATCTATCTACCGTGTTTTATTTGACTACTAGGATCGTTGAGATCCACCCAATAGCGTAACAATACGCCCTTCGTTTTAGACCGGCCTTCAAAGAATTTTACTATTACTTTGAATCTCAATTAGTTTAATCACCGTTCCCGAGTCAAAAAACAAATTCTAATTTTAACCTAAGAAGCCTCAATTCCTTTGATGTTTTATTTGCCGCTCAGAAAGTAATTCTACTTTAACACTCAAAACCCTCATTGAAGACTAGGAGGTTTAAATATGAACTACCGATTGACTTGAAATCCTAACTACTCCCGTTTGAGGTTTTTGAGGTTCAAACCAGTATAGAATAATTTCTATATGGATTGAAGTTTTGATGTGACAACGTCTTACAAATCATGTGTCTATAGTGGCAGGTTAGAGGGGCATGCACGAAAAAGTTTATCGGCTTGAATAACTCCTCTGTCTTAAGTGGTATAATTATGGGGAATATACGGTTAGAAAGAATGAGTTTTCAGCTAAAGATTTCACCATTTATTTTTTTCCTATCATTTTATTTTACCGCGCTGCGGTAAATTCTAATTTGAAAGTTTAAACCCCTGTAGATTCCGAACGGCTAATCAGATCAGACTAAATGGGGTGTCATTTGGTGCAGAAAGAAGACCTCTAATAGAATAAATAAAAAAATCCCGAGTAATTAACTCCAAAAATTAGTTTTTTTCTCGAAAAACTTCATTTTTTAGGCAAAAAAATATCGAAAAATAGCCCTACTTGTGCAACGCAAGTGCAAGTATTTTTTTCAAATCTCGGGAGAGGGGGGGGGGTAATTACCCCCTTTAACCCCCACCCTTGTATCCGCCCTTGGTGCTGTGCGACCAGTCTTACCAGATTTTTAAATTATCATTGTGAAAAAAAATACCCTATACTCATAGATAGGCATAATTTGAAAAAATTCTCAATTGCATCAATTGAATTTCGATTTTTTTTTTTTAACTAACCTTTTCAAGTTAAAATAAATATAGCCTATTAATAATAGAAGTTTAGAGAATGGGAAGGGGTGGGGGTGGGGGGGGGAATAATAGTGAGTGAGTGATTATACTTATAATTTCCCATGTCACATCAGGTTTATCTGTCTGTCTGTCTCTTCTATCCTCATATAAACGGTTTCCATTTCGTCAGTCTCTCGTCTCGCTTTTCGTGTCTCTTCTTCGAGTACATCAAGCGTTGTTAATTAGCCAACTTTTTTTTTTATTTTTTTATTGCTTACGGATATCCCGTGGCAATGCAATCGCGCGACATTTTTGTTTGTTAGGCACACTGCGTTCGTTCGCCCGTCTGTCTGGCGTTTGTTTTGCTTGGCTACATTCATGATCAAGTTGTTATAAAATTTCAAAAATAAAAAAAAATTAATTTTTACTTTCTCTTACCTCTGTATATATGTATATATATATAGAGAGAGAAAGTATTGGATTCATGTCAAAAATTCGATGTCGAGATTTTGATGGATATACACGTTTTGAGGTCCCCTGAATCCAAAAAAGTGGTTTTCGCGACATGGTTGGTCTGTCTGGGTTCAATTTAAAGAATAAAGGAATTGAGGTAGGAGGTCGAAATTTTATATTTAAGTTAGGTACCCTCCTAGGGCGTGAAAATAAGCTTTTAAACAAAATCAGTCCAAGGCTAGCTTTGGCTTTAGTTTCGATTCCAATTTGCTGCGACGATTTTTTTTTAAATTCAAAAATCAATTATTTTATAGATGCTCTTTAAAATGTATATTCTCATTTTGCCATTGAAATCTTCTGAAGACCACTTTACTCTTGTATTTCATAGGAAAGATAGGAGAAATGGCTGTCATGGTAACAATTATAGACTTGCAGAAAATAGTGACACTTGTTTTCTTTTATTTGTAACCAATAGCTCGAAGGTTTACTTTATTATTCAGATCTTCGGAATTTTAAATAAATATTATAAAATATTTATTTGTGGAGAATTTTATAGAGGTCTGGCGACTGTATTGCACAATTTAAGGTGCGCGTCTCGGGGTGCTAATTTTGGGGAGATTCAAGCGGTCACAATTTTGAAGCAATCGACCTCAAATTTTTTTAAAATTAAAGCTATTTAAAATATCTACAATACATAGAAGCCCTTTTTTTGATTTTCCGAAAAAATAATTTTTTTTTTAGATTAATCGCATTAACCCATATCCTACCAGTGTTGCGTTTGCGCAACACTAAATAAAAAAATTTTTTCTCTTCAACTAATAGAGCTTTCGTTTTAATTATTTTTTTATATATTCTTTATTATGTCCTTTTGTCTCTTTATCATAGATAATGCCTTTTTTTACAACCTTTCATTATGATTTATTTTTTTAAACTTTGGCACCTGAAAAAGTGTATTTTAAACATTAAAATATTTATTAATTAAATATTTTTTTTTTATTTTTTTATTTATTTATTTTCTTAGAAGGTCTAATGACCACTCTAAGCCTTCTTTGTCCTTTGTTTTTGCAAAACAAAGAAATTATTTGCTTACAAACTTCAGTGTTTCGTTTGCGCAACGTTGGGAGGAAGTGTGAACAAAAAGGTTCTAAATCCTATTAGTGATTTGACTATTGGACCCCTCATTTTTCATAGAATTTTTAACATCTTTACAAAAACGAAAGTTTATCGACTCTCTTATCTCATTTTTGTTCATTTAAAAAAAAAAAAAAATTAAAAAATTCTCTCAAAGAATCGGGGTAAGTGCGGAATAAGATAAATTTTTTTTTCAGTGGTTACATTATGTAGCAATCATTTTAGCAGAGATCCACTAAAAACGGTAAAAAGATATAATAGGAAAAAAAGGAGAGGAAATAAACATCTCCCAAACTAAAATAATATCTCAATACAATTTGGGAATGGGAGCATGGGCGGATACAAGGGGGGGGTAAAGGGGGTAATTACCCCCTCGAATTCGAAAAAAAATACCTTTTTTTCGCAAAAAAAAATTTATTTTTAATGTAAAATTTTTTAAAATTAATACTTAAAAATTTGATGTGTATTTATATTCTGGCAAAGAAGTACAGAATGCGCTTTTAAATTACCGAAATTAAAAAAAAATAGTGTGCTGTGCGACGAGTCACACCAGATTACCCCCCCCTCCCCGAGAAACACCTCTGGATCCGCCCTTGAATGGGAGGTGTTGATTTACACGAAAAATGCAATTGGAAAATATAGGTCAAGAATACTTGAAAAAAATGGTGGGTGGTCTTTATTTATAAATAGTATAGATTCCACAATAGTAAATTGTTGGAAAGTATATAATATTGCTAATAATAAGCAAATTAGTCAATTAGATTTTTTAATTCGGCTTTAGTGTTAAGTCTATGAAAATGGAAGAGCGTTGCGAGCCAAGTGGCTCGGAACCTTCCTCTGTCCATGACATGGAGCATTTGGTGATATCGAATGAAAAAAAAAGTGAGAAAGAAGGTGTAAAGTTGTGCCAGTCCGACTATTTATATATGTAATAAATGTAAAGTACATGTACATGTCAAGTGTTTTTCGAAATTTCACACAAAATGATTTATTTTTATATCCCATATCATCCCATCGTTTCGTAAACGCAACACTAAAAAAAGTTGTATAAAATAATTATTTAATTAAAAATATCAAAATAAAGTTGTCAAATACATCTAAAAAAAAACATGTGGGATGAATATATGTAAATATTTTTAATAAAAAATTTAAAATAAAAAAAATGATTTTTTTTAGTTCTTGAATCCCTCCCAACGTTGCGTTTGCGCAACACCCGTTTCCCGTGAAGTGTGCGGTGCGGGAATTTTTTTTTTTTTATTTTCTCACATTAGTGGAGACCTAATATAACTATTTATAGGGAAAAAATTTTAAATTTTCAAAAAATTTTTAAGGGCTGGTAGAATATGGGTTAAATAAAAGATATTTTTAAAAAAGGAGCTCTATAAGTTGTAGATAATTAAATTAGTATTCATTGTGTTAAAAAATAATTAATTTTTTATCCTTAATTAATTAGCTGGAATCTTTCAAATGAAATGGAATAAATCCCTTGTAATCCTATGAAAAAAACTAACGCCATCTCTTGCCGCCTAGAGTAACTTGGAACTGAATCGTCTTCTAACGGCTTTTCGAGACGCGCGCCTTAACAATTAAAAAAATTTCAGTATTTATACTTGAGGATGGCCTTATGCCGCAACCGAAATGTTCGTCCTATAAACAATTAAAGAAATCCGTTAAAAAATTTGAGATTTAACAAAAGATTTTTCTCTTATTAGCCAAATGACAGATATTTTGTTTTTGTTTTTTTCCTTGAAGGAATTAAGGCTATCTCTATTTCTGTTGGTTTGTTTTTGTTTAGATCTCATCTCTCAACACTATCAAGATGTTTTTTTTTTTTTTATATAATTTTGTTAACATTTAAGGAAATACTATATTTATTCTAATAATTGTGTAAAAATGTTGTTATCATTCTTGATTATCTTGATGTTGCTCTCCGTTCCCTCCCCCTCCCTCCCTTTCAACCGACCATTTGCTCATTCATATGCTCTAACTTTCCATTAATAATCATAACTTGAAACTCATTAAAATATTATTGAGCCCATTTCGGGAAATGATATTCACTGTAAACAAGTAACGGAAATGTAAGATTAATCAATATTAATCAAGAGAGAGGGGGGGTTTGACGCCTCGCTTTAACTCTTTCAATAATTAAAAAAGAAAAGGAAAGCACAAAAAAAATCTCCAAGGTCAGGCAAGATAGTTTGTTGGCGGCCGGAGAATAAGCCAATCGAGATAGTTTGTCATTTGTGTTGCCTATCTTCCAGTAAATTATATAGGCCATGTCAAATAATGGCAAAGAAAAGAAAAAAATCTGGTGTGACTAGCGGACAGCACACAACTTTCTCTTACCCTTCGGTAAGAGAAAGTTGTGCACCGTGCTGGTCACACCAGATTTTTTGTGTCGAGATATATTTAGTTTCCCATAGCACCTTAGTTTCAAACTTGCATTTTAAATGTTGACTGCTTGAAATAAACTATGGTTATTTTTCAAAATTTTAATCTCATATTTGGACATTTTATACACAATATAGAATCGTAAATAAATACAAAATTTCATAAGAATTGGAAAAAATTTGTGTAAAAAGTTCTAAAGGGGACCCCCCTTTTGAATCGAAATTAACATACAAACCCCCATAGGGATTTAACATTGGCTCTATGGAAGGAAGAGCCGGAAAATGAATTGGAAAAATCTGAACTACTACAACAGTAAAACGTACTTCAAACAATTTTTACTAAAAATTTCACTGATATGCATTTTAAAGAGCATCTAAAAAGCAAATAATTTTTGAATTTTAATCAATTTCGGTGGAGCGAATTTTGAGAAAATCGAATTTTTTTTTTTAAACACTCACACTTTTTTCTCATTCACACAGTCTTTTCGGCAACTCAGGCCATATAAGACTTTGACGTAAACGTTGATTAATTAATATAGGTATATATTGGGGGTCCAGGCATTCTTATTTAAGCCATTTGGTATCCAAATAAAATCATCGGACTGCCTGGGATCCGAACCCGGGACCCTTGGTATACAAGGCCAGCACGTTAACTCCTACACCAAGCTCGAGGGCAGATTTTTCTCTATATATCAGCAAATGTTATTATATTTATATTTTGTTACCATGGCAACCATTTCTCTTATCTTTCCTATGAAATACAAAAGTAAACAAGGGTCTTAAAACAATTTTGAGAACAAAATGAGAATATACATTTTAAAGAGCATCTAAAAATCAAGTGATTTTTGAATTTTAATTAATTTCGTTAGAGCGAAGCGTTTGGCCGGGCTTTAGACCCAATACTATTGCAATTAGATGGTATATAATAATATTTATGAAAATTTGTGACACATATCGTCGCTTGCAACACGTAGTGACATATCTCAAAAAAATTAAGAATTGAGATACAAGGGGTATGGCCGTGTCCTGGCCTTCTTTACATTATCACAAAGTGATGAATCTGTAATTCCATGTTTTTTTCGTATTATTTAGGTTTTTTGGTTTTGCGTATCTATACATTTAATATAACAACACGAACTATAAACAGCCCTCCTGAAAAATGATAGAAACTGAGATACGCCACTACGTGTTTCAGGCGACGATATGAAGAGAAGTCTAAAAGGTGCAAAATATATAATGAATAATTTTTCATATAATAAATAAATATTTATTATTTCATTCCTCAAAAGTAAACACTAAAATCATTGTCATCTCAAAGAAAAAGAGAGAGAGAATGAGAAATTATCAAGTTTATACTCTCCTATAATTTCCTGAATTTTTTTTTCCATAATTAGATAATTTCTTTCTTAATCCTAAAGTTATATTTAAGGAAAAAAAAATCGTAAATTACTATTTAATGTTTGGAACTAATTTGGTTATTTTTTTTCCTTAAAACTGAAAAAAATAACTTTTTTTTTCTCTAACATAAAACTCAATTGCATTAAAAACATCCTCGTGGGTTTAACAATTAAAACAAAAATCCTCAACAAGAGTATATGACAGAGTAAATAATAAAATAACTATCGATTATCTTTCTTAGTCATTCAGGAATAAAATTAAAATACAATTTTAATTAAAGTAATAAAAAAAATATGGTGTGACTAGTCGCACCAGATTTTTTGTGTCGACATATATTTAGTTATCGCAGATATATTAGAATTCAAGATGTAAAATTTATAAGTATTGGAAAATATTTGTATTTTGTTACCTGGCAACCATTTCTCCTATCTTTCCTATGAAGTACAAGAGTAAAGAGGTCTACAGAAGATTTTAAGGGCGAAATAAGAATATTCATTTTAAAGAGCATCTAAAAAATTTATGAATATTAAATTTGGAGCGAATTTTGAGAAATTCGAAAAAACTGAAAAAGGACTACAGTAAAGTACTAGTAGTTTTTTTGCCGATTTTGATTAAAAGCTTCGTGTTCCCTCTGAGGGGGTATCGAACTTAAATGTAAAATTTAAAACCTCCTAGCTCAATTACTTTATACTTTAAATTGAACACAGACAGACCATGTCGCGAAAAGCACTTTTTTGGATTCAGGGGACCATAAAACGTGTATATCCATCAAAATCTCGACAACAAATTTTTGACATGAATCCAATACTTTCTCTCTATAGGGCCTATATGGGGCATTCCACGCCAACTCGACCACTTTTTGAACCCCACCATTTTTGATTTGGCTGAAACTTTGTCATCTTTTTAAACCCTATTGAAAACGTGTCTGAGAATTTTTTCAAATTTTATTATTTTTCTTCACGTTTCTAGAATCTAGGTCAATCCTGGAAGAATTTAAAAGCACCGTCATGATAAATAAGCGGAGAAAAAAAAATTTCAATTAAAAAAAAAATAAATAGAATGCGAAATAAGCCCACTCGGTAATTTTCAGAGCATTTGTAGAAAAAATCAAAGTTTTTTTTATAAAAAAAAAAAAATTTCATCCGAAAATTTTTGTTTTTTTCCGAAAATGGCAAAAAAACTGTTAAAGTGTATCAGGATGAAGAAAGAGAAGCAGCTAGTATTATTTCGTTTATTTCATACCCATTAGGCTGACGTTTCGGTCTCGACCGGTGAGGGGGGTATGAAATAAATGAAATAATACTAGCTGCTTCTTTTTCTTCATCCTGATACACTTTAACACTTTTATCCAGCTATAAATCTACTTTTTTTCTGGCAAAAAAAACATTCAAGATGAATCTGTAAAATTTTGTCATATTTATTTCTGAAAAGTACATTTAAAGACGAAAATTTCAAAAAAAAAAAAAAAAAAAAAAAAAAAAACGTTCCGATAAGTTAATTTTTGACAGTTTTACGTTTATTTAAAAAAAAAAATCGATGTTTTTTGAAAATGCTATAACTTTTTTTTGGCTGGGACGAAAAATCTGAAAAAATTCTCAGACACGTTTTCAATAGGGTACAAAAAGATGACAAAGTTTCAGCCAAATCAAAAATGGTCGGGTTCAAAAGTGGCCGAGTTGGCGTGGAATGCCAAAGATATATATAGAGGTAAGAGAAAGTAGAAAGCACAGTTTCTCAACATATCGATACCAGCAAGTGAGATTTGTAAGAGAAAACTCCTAAAGGAGAGGGAGGGGGAGGTCTCGTCTTCATCCCATTAGCCCCTAAATTGAAATTTGATAATACTTTTTTTTAGGAAGTTTTTCTTCTTCCCGAGTCAGCCAATGCACCTGCGTGGTTGAACCACAACCAACGGCTTAATATGGTCGGCCCGAGACTAATTGTGGTGGTTGAGAAAAAAAATATATGATACGAATCAAATGAGAATCAAAATTATCCCCAAGACTAAATTAATATTGATAAATTAAATTATAGAGAAAGAAAAAAATTAGCTAACATAATAAAGGAGAGAGTTTTTTACTTCCGACCCTGTTTTGCACCGGGATGTCAATATAAACAAAGCCATATTTAGTAAGAAACAAAAGGTGTAGGTATGTCACAATTAAAGTGTGAAAAACAATACAGATCAAAGACCGAAATTTTTTCCTAACGAATTTATTAAAAAAGTTTATTAAATTTTAAAAGCGACTGATTTTTATTTATTTTACTTTCTCGTATTTCATTCATCAAGATTTGATGGAAATACCGTTTTGAGGGTCCCCCAGGCCGAAAGGTGTGTCTCGCAAAATGGTCTGTGTGTGAACGAAATATCTAAAAAGACCTATGAGGTTGAAATTTTATTTTTAAGTTAGCCACCTCCTTGGGACGTGACATGAAGCTTTTGGACAAAATCGACCAAAGAGTACTAGTACTTTACTGATTCATTTTTTCAGTTTTTTTTCGATTTTCTCAAAATTCGCTCCAACGATTTTGATTAAAATTCAAAAATCAATTATTTTTTAGATGCTCTTTAAAATGTATATTCTCATTTTACCATTGTAATCTCATAAAGACCACTTTACTCTTGTACTTCATAGGAATGATAGGAGAAATGGTTGCCATGGTAACAAAATATAAATATTTTTTCATACTTATAATTTGTAGTTAATTAAAAAAAAAAACCCTCTTCGGCTGCTGAGGCCATTTAGGGGTATAACTTTATTATATAAATAGTTAAATACATATTATCGATGGCTACCGGGTGATGTTCAACACGCTTCATACTTATAAATTTTACATCTTGAAATTCGAATGCACCTTTTTGCCGGATATTAAATATATGCCGATACAAAAAATCTGGTTTGACAAGCACGGAACACAACTTTCGATTACCGAAGATAAGAGAAAGTTGAGTGCCTTGTGACAGTCACACCAGATGTTTTTTTTATAATCGAAATTTTATGCGAAAATCAATTGACCTTTTTTTAGCAAAACGAAATGTTCTTTTTTTTTAGTTTACGAATCTCATCCCATTTTTTCAAACTCAAAATAATCGATTAATCGATTATTTTGCGCAGCCCTAATTATAATGGGCAATTTACAATTAATTGTAAATGGCTCAGCCATGTTAATGTCCAAAAATTTTTATTTTTCTCATATCATGGATAGAGAATGAATGTTTCTTTTATTGAGATTTTCATTCGAGGATATAAAACCCTGTTTGTTTTTTTAAATAACTAAAGAAAAAATTTTCAAAAAACCCCAAAAAAAAGTTTTTTTTAAAAACACTCACACTTTCTTCTTATTCACACTCACACTCACAGAGACTCTTCTACAACTCAGGCCATTTAAGACTTTGACGATAACCGTTATTATTTGGACCCTGTTATACAATAGTGTGTCAAGCGCCAAAAAATTAAAAATTGAGTTAAGCACGGAATATTGTTTCAAATGCTATAATAGTATTTTTTATGAAATATGACCTAAAAAAATGTATATTTAATGTTACTTGCACAATTGACAAAAAAAATTATATATGGACCCTGTTATGCAATGGTGTGTCAAAGACCAAACTTCAAGTTTTGAGAAAATCAACAATAAAGCTTTTTGTTTTCATTGGATTATATATAATTTTTTTTGTCAATTGTGCAAGTAACATTAAATATAAATTTTTTTAGGACATATTTCATAAAAAATACTATTAATTATAGCATTTGAAACAATATTCCGTGCTTAGCTCAATTTTTAATTTTTTTGGTCTTTGACACACCATTGGATAACTGGGTTCATATAATCCAATGAAAACAAAAAACTTTAATGCTAATTTTCTCAAAACTCGGTAGCTGGCGCTTGACCCACTAATGCGTAACAGGGTACATTTATCATATCTATTAGGGGTCCAGGCATTTCTATTCAAGCCATTTGGTATCCAAATAAAATCATCAGACTGCCTGGGGTCCGAACCCGCGACGTTCGGTATCGAAGGTAGACACGCTATCAACTATACCAAGCCCGTAGACCCAGAGAAAGGTTTAAAAAAAAAAATTATTTTTCATATTCTTATCAATTGAATTTGTATTAAATAATCTTATAATATTAAAAAAAAAAAGTTGTATATTTAAATCGAAATTCAACTCTCTCTCTCTCTCTCTTCGTTTGATAACCATCCATCAACTTTCTCCCTCACCCCTTCCAAAAAAAAAAAAAAATTAAATTCGTTTCTGATTGAGAACGGAATGGGAGATGACGGCTGAAGAGAGAGAGAGAGAGAGATGAACGTACCACGTATACCAACCACGTAATGGTTAGAAAGGGCGGGGCGGGGGGGGGGGATTTTTATCAAACGGCAACGAGATGATGATGTCAGGGTCTGATAAGAGAGAGTCCCGCCGCCGCGAAATTCGCCGTTGACGCATCGCCGCCCTATCTGCATCCCACTCGTCAAAAGCACCTCCTAAAAAAAAAAAAAAGCCACCACCCACCCTTTAAAAAAAAAAAAGCTCGAGTATTTTTATCAGCGTCGTTCTGGCTGAGCGAGTTCACCACCCACACATTCCCTTCCTAAAAAAAAAAAACTCCCCCCCACTCCTCCCTCTCTCTCTCTCTCATTTTTATATAGTACATGCCTGTGCATGTTGTTTTTGAAAATAGAGAATTCAACTAATTGAATAGAGAGCAAGCAACAAGAGTGTTTAGGAAACAATTGTTTTGTGGCTTTCAATGAATGAATGAATGAATGAATGCCTCTCTCGATTGAATAATAAAAAAAAGCCTTTTTTGTTATGTGCAACATCTAGTGGGAAGTGTAATTTTATAATACTAGATAGCCACTTGGCCCACGAGTGTATTCACATCTCTCTTATTTATTTATATGTATAGGGTGCTTCACAGATATTTATTTTCATCACCAAATATTATTATTATTATTTATTTATTCTGTTTATATTTGATAGTTTTTCCCAATCTTTTTACTTTCTCTTACCTATGTATATATGAAATTTAGGCCTATATAGATATAGAGAAAGTATTGGATTCATGTCAAAAATTAGATGTCGAAATTTTGATGGATATACAGGTTTTGAGGTCCCCTGAGTCCAAAAAAGAGGTTTTCGCGACATGGTCAGTCTGGAATTGAGTTAGGAGGTTGACATTTTATATTTAAGTTTTGTACCCTCCTGGAGCGTGAAAATAAGCTTTTAAACAAAATCGCTTAAAAAGTACTAGTACTTTACTGATGAACTTTTTCAATTTTTTTTTTTGATTTTCTCAAAATTCGATCCAACGATTTTTTTAAAATTCATAAATCAATTATTTTTTAATCAATTAGGTAGAATGAATGAGCAAGCAGCTAGTTATATTTCAATTTATTAACAAACCAGGGCCGACGTTCCGTCGGGTCATTCACTCTCTGTCCATGGTATGATAATAATAAAATTTGAGGCATTATCGTGATTAAGCTACGTAATATTATGTCCAATATAACTTGGCGAGGATTATATATGGGTCATTCCATGCCAAATCGACAAATTTTTTTCCTGACCCCTGCGGATTTCGCTGAAAATTTCCTATCTTTTTTCTACCCCTTAAAAGACATTTTTGAGAATTTTTTCAAATTTTTTTACCCAACTAAAAAAAAGTTATAGAATTTTTTGAAAAAAAAAACCGCTCTTTTTTTCAAATAACGATAACTTTTTTAAAATTGATATTTCGGAAACCCGCAAGGCTATAAAAATTTTGTTTTTTAATGTAGTTTTCAGAAAAAAATACAAAAATTATTTCAAAAGCCCGGATATATGAAGTATTTCAGTTTTTTTGAAAAAACCTTAATTTTAATTCGACCATTTTTTTTTTCATTTTTTTTAACTCAAAATAAACTTCAACTAATTCTACAATTATCCCCCTAATTTCAAGATGTGCCGACGATTGCTTCTATTGTTTTTTTTGTTATAAAAAAATTTTTCTTGAAATTTGGTTTATTTTTTACCTAACTTTTTTATGAAATTTTTTCAGCTTTCTCGTGAAACTTTAGAAGTTAAAAAATGATATTTTATTCGAAAATTTTAAGTCATCATATTAAAAATTGTTTTTTTTTTCAGTCTCATACTTTACTGAAAAAAAACAAACAATTTTTAGTATGATGACTTAAAATTTTCGAATAAAATATCATTTTTTAACTTCTAAAGTTTCACGAGAAAGCTGAAAAAATTTCATAAAAAAGTTACGTAAAAAATAAACCAAATTTCAAGAAAAATTTTTTATAACCAAAAAAAACAATAGAAGCAATCGTCGGCACATCTTGAAATTAGGGGGGGGGTAATTGTAGAATTAGTTGAAGTTTATTTTGAGTTAAAAAAATGAAAAAAAAAAAATGGTCGAAATAAAATTAAGGTTTTTTCAAAAAACTGAAATACTTCATATATCCGGGCTTTTGAAATAATTTTTGTATTTTTTTTCTGAAAACTACATTAAAAAACAAAATTTTTATAGCCTTGCGGGGTTCCGAAATATCAATTTTAAAAAAAGTTATCGTTATTTGAAAAAAAAGAGCGGTTTTTTTTTCAAAAATCTATAACTTTTTTTTAGTTGGGTAAAAAAATTTGAAAAAATTCTCAAAAAATGTCTTTTAAGGGGTAGAAAAAAGATAGGAAATTTTCAGCGAAATCCGCAGGGGTCAGGAAAAAATTTGTCGATTTGGCATGGAATGACACATATATTTTCAGACATTAACCTGGGTAATTATATAAAATAACAAAAGAAAAAGAAAAAATTTTATGCAATTGATTGTATCTACCGGTATCTGTTAAATGTTCTTTTTCCATCATTTGTAGCCCTGAAGATGGTCCCATATGTGACCGAAACTTCGGCCCTGGTTTGTCAATAAATTGAAATATAACTATCTGCTTGCTCATTCTTTCTACCTAATTGATTATCAACACTCCACTTCAAATTATTTTTTAGATGCTCTTTCAAATGTAGACCTTTATTCTCATTTTACCATTGAAATCTTCTGAAGACCACTTTACTCTGGTACTTCATTGAGAAGATAGGAGAAATGGTTGCCATGGTAACGAAATATAAATATTTTCCCATACTTATAAATTTGACATCTTGAATTCTAATATATCGGCGGAAAATATCTCGACATGAAAAATCTGGTGTGACAAGCACAGAACACGACTTTCGATTACCGAAGGTAAGAGAAAGTTGTGTGCTGTGCGACTGTCACGCCAGATTTTTCTATCCAGTGTCATGTCATATAACGTCGCTCCAACTCCATATTTACTACGAATTATCAGAATCCTCTTTACTTCTCTTCCATAGGACAGGATGTCACAGCAAAATATTAAAGTTCTTAGTAAAACGACTGATTTATTCGAAATCTTTATAATAATAATAACAAAGTAGATTATAATTTTAAAAATCCATATAATTTTGTTGGTGAATTTTTAATAAATTAAATATCAATTAACATAAGGAAGGTTTGGTTGGTATAATAACCTTTTTATCGATCAACAACTCTCTCTCTCTCTCTTCAAATGAGTTGTTATTTTAAAATTGTAAATAACATAGAATGAATGGCTCTTGAATTAGGAGTGGGTTTTTTTTTCCGAGTGGTTTAAGTGGATCTCTGTCCTCTGGCCTTTCCAGGCACCTGCCCTTTAGGACCCTTAAAGGCGCGTGCCAGGAGACACAACAGCCTTGGCCAATAACGGGATTCTATTAAAATCATATTTGATTAAACAACAATCAGATGTTGATTATTTATCTATTCCATCCAAGATAAGTCAAAAAAATCTGGTGTGACTGGCGCACAGCACACAACTTTCTCTTTCCCTTCGGTAATCGAAAGTCGTGTTCTGTGCTTGTCACACCAGATTTTTTGTGTCGACATGTATTTAGTTGCTCTTAGCACTTTAGTTCCAAACTTGACCAGGCGATGATTCATAGATGGCGTGAGCTACGAATGCTTCCACATCAGTAAAGTCTACTTCAAACGATTTTCACGAAAAATTTCACTGATATACTTTTTAAAGATCATCTAAAAAATTATTATTCGATTATGTTGAATTTTTACCTATTTAAAAAAATGCCAAAATCTGAATGATCCTAAGTCATTTAATTTTTACTTTCTCTTACCTACATATGGTAATATATAGAAAGTATTGGATTCATGCCAAAAATTGCTGATGCACTTTTTTCAGTTTTTTTCGATTTTCTCAAAATTCGCTGAAACGATTATGATTAAAATTCAAAAATCAATTATTTTTTAGATGTTCCCTAAAAATGTATATTCCCAATTTGCCATTCAAATCTTCTGCAAGAGATAAATGAGGTCTTCCTTGTCAGTTCAGTAAAAAAATATATTTCTAGGTCATAACGACCCCAGAAATGCAAAAAAAAATTACGTATAAATCTCTCTGACCCCACTACCTGTAAATTCGGAGAACAGACACATAAACACAGGGACAGGAAGTCATTGGCTAGCGCGCTTTATTGGTATATAGTAATGATGATAATGATGATTTAATGGATGCAGTTTTGAAAGAAATAAACAGAAACTCAAATCTATCCAAATAAATATGATTAAAAAAAAACTGGTGTGACTGGTCACACAACCCAAACGTTCAAAGGTAAGAAAAAGTTGTATTCTGTGCTTGTCACACCAGATTTTTTGTGTCAACATATATTTATTTTTTGCCGATATATTAGAATTCAAGATATAAAATTTATAAGTATGGGAAAATATTTGTATTTTGTTACCATGGCAACCATTTTTCCTATCCTTCCTATAAAGTACAAGAGTAAAGTAGTCTTCAGAAGATTTCAATGCCAAAATGAGAATATACATTTTAAAGAGCATCTAAAAAATATTTGATTTATGAATATAAAAATTGGAGCGAATTTTGAGAAAAAACTGAAAAAGTACTAGCAGTTTTTGTTTAAAAGCTTATTTTCAAGCCCCTGGAGGGTACCTGATTTAAATATAATCAACCTCGTAAGCTCTTTTCGTTCTTTAGATATTTTGTTCACAGACAGACAGACACACATACAGGATTCAGAAGACATCAAAACGTTAATATCCATCAAAATCTCGATATCGAATTTTTGACATGAATCAAATACTTTTCCTCTATATATTAACATATAGATATAGAGGTAAGAGAAAGTAAAAACTTTCCTAAACAGTATGGCATATGTGAAGTTTGTTGGCCACATCAGCTGTTATTACCTCAGGCGTATTAAGGGTAAAATGCGTGTAGTTGTTCCCCCCCCACTTGCCCTCTCTTCTTTTTTATTTCCTGTTCTAATATACCTACATTTTAAAATTTAAATTAAAAGCATATTATTTTATCAATAAAAAGAAGAGAGAAAGAGGGGGCGGCTATAAAATTTTGTTTTTATCTTAAAAAAAAATCAACCCGTTTCATTTGTTAATAGTATTAAAATTTGCAATAAATGTTTTTATGGCTACAAATAGAGTATGTCTTTTGTCTTCCAAAAAAGATAATTCCCCCCCTCTCTCTCTCTCTCTCTTTCTTTCTTATCTATCGCATTTGCAAAAGATGCGAAAGAAATGCCGATAAAGCGCTTTTAATAAGGTCAGGTGTCATAAAAATGTTATTGCCAAATCTCTAAACAAATTCTATTCTGTTTTTAAAACAGATATTAAATGGCTTATTCTAATGGAGATTCCGCCTCTTTATTTTTTTATTTATCCAGGCCTTCTTAATGAATGATTGTGTTGTTGTTGTTGTTGTTTTGTAAGGTGCTAATGGCTCCTGAGCAACGACCACTCAAAAAAAAAAAGTTCAAAAATTATTGATCGAATTTTAATAAATTGCTGATAGAACCGACCAAAGGAGAATATTTTTGATAATGAAGAAATAATTATAATTTGATTTTTAAAATAGTTCGGTTTTGAGGTAATCTGCCGGGGGAGGTCATCCAAATCATTGCGGTAAAGTAGTGCCAAACATGGCGAAACATCGGGTGATTGACCCCAAGAAATTAGCGTGTGGAACGTCCCCCGGTAGCCATCGATATATTTTAATTACTTAATACAATCGACTATAATTTGAAATTCAAGAGACTACAAGAAAAAGTCAATTCCAATTTTTTGAGAGTTTTTATTAAATTTTTGAAAATATTATGATTAATTGAGGGTATAGCTGACAAATGTAGGACCAGGAGATTCGCACGACTAATCGTTTTTCAATTTTTATTTAAGTATAAAGTGCCAGGGCTAACGTTTCGGTCGCATATAGGACCATCATCAGGGCTAAAATATAACAGACAAATTAAACATTGATCACAAATTCTTTCTAATTGCACCATTACATAATTTATTATTAAGGGTGCAATTAGAAAGAATTTGTGATCAATGTTTATTTTAATTTCTACACGTCAGTGTCTATATTTTTAGCTCTGATGATGGTCCTATATGCGACCGAAACGTTGGCCCTGGCACTTTATACTTGAATAAAAATTGAAAAACGATTAGCTGCGTTGCTCATTGGAGAAATCTCCTGATCCTTTAATATAGAAAATATTATGTTTTACATAAATTTTATATATAGCCTCAAGTAAAAATAATGATGGAAACGAAAAAAAAAAATTACATTTTAACATGGTGTGCCTGGCAACGGAGAAGAGCAACAGTCACCACATTCGTTGCAGTTAAGTGATGCCAAGCACGGCGAAAGCTCTGGATTGGTGACCCCGGGCAATCAGCGTGTGGAACGCCTCCCGGTAGCCATCGATACTATGTATTTTCAATTTATCATCCCTAAATGGCCTCTGTAGCCGAAAAAGGTTAAAAAAAAAGCATGGTGATATATTATTTTTAATCGAATCACTTTCTTCGAACGAGATAATTTTTTTAGTACATTAGGGTACAGTACAGTTTTGGTTAACATGAAAGCCTGAATAAAAGGAATCGAGGGGACATGTCTTATGACGTCAGGAGCTTAAAAATGGTCTGGACAGAGCTCTACTATTCAATGTTGAATATTTAAAAAATCACTTGAACGGGATAGTTTAAAATTGTCCAAAATTTAATAAACACAAGACTATTGAACATGTAGGGGATTGCCCGATCCTAAAAAATAAATAACGCTGTTTTTAACAAAAAGATTTTTAGCCGTCGGGGCTTGGCGTAGAGGTTAGCGTGCTAACCTCGTATACCAAACGTCGCGGGTTCGGACCCCAGGCAGTCCGATGATTTTATTTAAGCCACTTGGATACCAAATGGCTTAAATAAGAATGCCTGGACCCCAAATAAATATATATTATATAAATACGAGTATCGTTAAAAGTCTTAAATGGCCTAAGTTGCCGAAAAGACTGTGTGAATGTGTGTGTGAATGAGAAAAAAGTGTGAGTGTTTTTTAATAAAAAAAAAAGAAAAGATTTTTAATGTTGAAATTTTTTCCAAGTATATGAATTAATAGCAGTGTACTTAGCTTCATTTAAAAGTTATACTGCGTGAAAGTTTCATTGTAAACATAACCAAGTTCGTATCCGAGAGACAGACACACCAATTATTTATAAAAATCGCTAAAATGACTTTATTATTTTTATTATCTTTTGCAATTATAATATTTTTTTTTTATTAGTATTATTATAATGGGAAAGTTGACATTAATATAATCAACCTCTTCTGAATTCATTTCTTTTGTTTTATTCGGAGACATAGAATACGCAGTAGGTGTGGGTGGGTGGGTAGCCGACGACGTACACACGCAAGGAAATTGCATATATTGTATAGATAGATATTCTAATTTATTATTTGTAATTTGCATTTGAACTTATTATATAATTTA
The DNA here is from genome assembly GCA_023213315.1 of Euborellia annulipes. NCBI lineage: Eukaryota > Metazoa > Arthropoda > Insecta > Dermaptera > Anisolabididae > Euborellia > Euborellia annulipes. The sequence continues at coordinate 18,815 of JAKCPI010010500.1, forward strand.
TTCCTAAATAAGTTTTTTTTATTATTTAAAAGACTTAAGATAAACAAAAAAAAAAAAAAAAGAATTTGATTCATTCAAGTCAATAAGGGGAATAAGAATATGCAAAAAGGAAGTGGAATTTGAATAATGATAATGCATTCCTATATATGAATGTTCTTTTATCTTTGCCATGCTTAAATGATTTAGAGGATGGGGCCCCAATTGTTTTGCTTTTAAATGACGCCAACTTGGAAATTTCATACCTTGTCTAATATTAGAGCGCGTAACATAAATCGGAGTAGGTAATAAAAATAGGTATTTTTGAATACAATACATCCAACTCTTACTTTACATCACAGATATGCAAAAAAAATACATACGACATATGGAAAATTTGGAGATATGCTCTACAATTTTAAAAATCTGGTGTGACTGGTCGCACAGCAGACAATTTTCTCTTACCCTTTGGCAAGAAAAAGTTGTGTACTGTGCCTGTCACACCAGATTTTTTGTGTCGAGATATATTTAGTTCCTCTTAGCACATAAGTTCCAAACTTGACCACCCGATTCATAGATGGCGCTGAGCTACGAATGCGTCCACATCAGTAAAGTGGTACTTCAAACGATTTCCACGAAAAATTTTGAAGACTTTTTAAGATGGGTCTCGGAAAACCGTTAAAACGATTGACTCGAGGCGGCACGAGATGGCGTTAGTGTTCCCCCATTGGAATGACGTAACTTGTTCCATTTAATTCTAGACTTTCCAGCTAATTAATTAAAGGCAAAAGATTAATTATTCTTTAACACAATGATTACTAATTTAATTATCTACAACTTATAGAGCTCCTTTTTTTAAAATATCTTTTATTTAATGCGATTAATCTAAAAAAAAATTTTTTTTTTCGAAAATCAAAAAAAGGGCTTCTATTATTTGTAGATATTTTAAATAGCTTTAATTTTAAAAAAATTTGAGGTCGATAGCTTCAAAATTGTGGCAGCTGGAAAGTCCCAAACTTAGCACCCTGAGAGATCACCTTAAAGAACATCTAAAAAAAATAGTTCATTTATGAATTTTAAACAAAATCGTTGGAGGGAATTTTGAGAAAATCGCAAAAAACTGAAAAAGTACATCAGTAAAGTATTAGTACTTTTTAGCCGATTTGGTTCAAAAGCTCATTTTCACCCCTTGGAAAGGTGACTAACATAATTATAAAATTTCAACCTCGTAGCTCTTTTAGTTTCTGAGATATTTTGTTCCCCACACACAGACAGACCATGTCGCGAAAACCTCTTTTTTGGATTTAGGGGACCTCAAAACGTGTATATCCATCAAAATCTCGCATAGAATTTCTGACATGAAACCAATACTTTTTCTCCATATATATGTATATTAACATATACATATAGGTAAGGAGAAAGTAAAAATGGCTGAAAATTTAGCGCTTTCGTTTAATGAGTGTATGTCTGTCTACCTGTCCGTCAAATTTTTCACGTTGATGGTGCAAAAGATGGAATAATAATTAAATATTTATTGAAAACGGCTAACGACTTTATTTCAATCATTGCGGTAAAAAGATGACATAAAATTAACATCAATATCAGGGGTGTAGTGGAACGGGAACGCGTGGGAACGGCGTTCCCACACTGGTTTCACTCATTAAAAAAAAAAAAAAAAAAAAAATACTAATAAATAAAATTAAAATTATTTAAGCAAGTAAATAAAATAATACTTTACAAACTGATTTAAGATATGAATAGTTCATAGTCTAAAATTGCACCATTTCACTATTAATTTTTCTAAAATGTACCGGGGGAGGGCCACCGGAAGCGCCCCCCCCCCTCCATTGGAAAGTCATGTATTTAGCGTTCCCACACTGTAAATTTTGCTACTACACCACTGATCAATATGTTTGCGTTCAGGCGCCTGATGATGAACATCTATTGACCGAAACTACTATAATGATTGCAATGTTCTCCATGAATATTTGTTCTGCATATTCAAAAATAATAAGTTTTCTCTATTCTTTAATTCAATTTCCCTTCTCTCTTCTAAATTCTTTCCATTTTATCAGATAATGCTCGTCATCTTATAATCGTTTAATACGGTAATTAGAGTTTTTTTTTTTTAACTAAATCCCAAATGGGTGGAGGTAAAAAAAGAGATTTTAATTATTCATTGTTTTAAATAAAATAAAATTTTATATTTCAAGTGCATGTAATAAAAAAAAAAAAAAAAAAAAAATTAACGAGTAAAAAATAATAATAATAATTTCTCCATGAAGGTTGTTATGGCTGGCATACTCTATTGATTGAAGGTAGGAGTATAATAAAAGCAACTTGATTTTTTTTTTTTAATTTCTTATTTCTAATTGAAGCTTTTTAAATAAATGACGACATTTTTAGAGAACTCTTGAGTGTGCTATAATTTATTAAAAAAAAAAAAAATTTGGGAATTTGGAGTCCAGATAATTAACGTTTTTTTTTTTTTTTTAACAAATCTATACTACAGTAAAACATCAATATTTTTTCTAAATTAAATAAATGACTTTGTCTAGCAATGATTTAAGGTGCGCGTCTCGAAAAACCGTTAGAAGACGATTCAGCTACCGAGTTACTCGAGACGGCAAGAGATGGCGTTAGTTTTTCCCATAGGGATACAAGAGATTTATTTCATTTCATTTGAAAGATTCCAGCTAATTAATTAAGGGTAAAAAATTAATTATTTTTTAACACAATGATTACTAATTTAATTATCTATAAGATATAGAGCGGATTTTTTAAAAATATCTTTTATTTAATGCGATTAATCTAAAAAAAAATTTTATTTTTTCGAAAATAAAAAAAAGGGCTTCTATACGTTGTAGATATTTTAAAAAGCTTTAATTAAAAAAAAAAATTTGAGATCGATACAGCCGCTGGAATCTCCCAAAATTAGCACCCCGAGACGCGCACCTTAAAAAGAAATAGCAATCTATTTGTTTAAAAGTCGGCAGTTCTAGCAAGAGGAAAGCCATCACTGTCAGACAGCTCTAAAACAGTCTGGGCTTGCCTAATTAAATTAAACGAATTAGGGAAAGAAAATAAAGTTACTGGGTCCCAGGACACACTGGTTTTGAAGTCAACGAAGAAGCAGATTAGCTTGCAAAAAGGGGATCAGAGACACCTTTTACTGGACCAGAGCCATTCAGCGGAATTAGGATGAACACCATCCGAGCGACTCTGAATTCAAAGGAAAAGAACAGCTATGGAGAGAACATCCAAAACGGAGACAATCTAAAGAACTCCTTGGGACATTTAAACAGAAGAGAACTACCGGTTGCTTGAAATTTAGCATCAAGTTAAGAATACTAACGGGATTCTTAACAGGACACTGCAAGACTGCAAACTGGGTCTGGAAGAAATTGACACATGCAGATTCTGTGAACCAGCCCATCTCCTCAAGGATTGTGGAGCCTTGATCCACAAGAGAAGAAGAATGTGGGGAGCATATTGCCTGTCATGGAAGGAGCTTCCATCCTTAGAACCGCGCCAGATCCTCAGCTTTTTAGAGGCCACCGGTCTGGAAAGAATACTCCGAACGGGGATTTACACCTTAGGAGGATGATAGAAAGGGGAGCACAATAGATCCAGGAGGTCGCAGTGCAGCTTACACCCCATCGAAGAACAATCAATCAATCAATCAAAACATCAATATTTTTTCTAAATTAAATAAATGACTGTCTAGCAATGATTTAAAAAGAATTAGCAATCTATTTGTTTAAAAGTCGGCAGTTCTGGCATGAGGAAAGCCATCAAATATGTTGTAAACGAGCAAAGATGAAACTCTGGATGAGTGTTCGAAAGAAGCAAGGCCAGAAGACATCGAAAGTTGTGTTCTTTGCTTGTCACACCAGATTTTTCGTATCGACATATGTTTAGTTCCGCCCATATATTAAAATTCAAGATGTAATAAAATTTATAAACATGGGGAAAATATTTATATTTTGTTACCATGGCAACCATTTCTCCTATCTTTCCTATGATGTACAAGAGTAAAGTGGTCTTCAGAAGATTTCAATGGCAAAATGAGAATATACACGAAAAAATAATTGATTTTTGAATTTAAAAAAAAATCGTTGGAGCAAATTTTGAGAAAATCGAAAAAAACTGAAAAAGTACATCAGTAAAGTACTAGTACTCTTTGGGCGATTTTGATTAAAAGCTTATTTTCACGCCTCATTCGGCTGTTTAACTTATATGTAAAATTTCAGCCTCATAGCTCAATTCCTTGAACAAAGACAGATAGACAGACAGACAGTCCATGTTGCGAAAACCACTTTTTTTGATTCGGGGGACCTCAAAACGTGTATATCCATCAAAATATCGACATCGAATTTTTGACATGAATCCAATACTTTCTCTCTCTAAAAGAAGCAGTATATAAAAGACGTAAATTTCTCTTTCGCTTAAAGGAGAAGCCCCGGGAGGGGGGGGGGGCACACAACGGGGGGGGGGCCGGGGTTTTTTAAAAATTGGGGGGGGGGGGGGGGGGGGGGGGGGGGGGGGGGAAGGAAAAAAAATTGTGAGAATTGTTGAATAGACGGAGGCTTTATTTCTGGCTGCTCCTGCTTCTTTAGCTATTCTACAATTACACAGCCACTGACATCATTAGCATATTTAAATTATATTGTCTTCTAGATAATATATAGATAGAATCTAAATAGATAAAAAGATTTCAAATTAAAATGACAAATATTTGAAAAAAAAAAAAAAATAAAAATAAATAAATTTAATTTGAATGGTTTATATTAAAAAAGATATAAATAGAATAGGCTTGGTTCCCCCTGCCAGCAATAGATTCCAAGCGAGTCGCAGGTGTACCTTACTCTATATATTGATAGATTTAGCTAAAGGGAGTTTTAAGAACGTATAATTAAATAATAACTTGGAGTTTTTTTTTTTTTTTTATTATTATTTTTTTGGGTTGCCCCGCCCGCGGTAGCCCCGGGGCCCAAAATGCGGCCCCTCCGCGGGAACAAATTCTCTACGCGTAAAGCCTATAATATTCTGGGCATAAATTACGTTTGTATCGAATCGGTTCGGAATCTATCTTCTTGAAAAAGCCTACGCAAGTTCAAGTGAGTTCCTTTTCTCCTGTATCGACACCTGCAGGCTCTCTCTCTCTCTCGTTTGCATAAAGGGAACAAGAAAGAAGATGATGAGGAGATGCCTTTATTATTTGTGTGTGCACTTCAAAAAAAAAAAAAAAAATCTATCTATATATGTGATAAAATAAGCGAAGATGCCTTTAGGCAGCATGGACCATTTCTCATAAGAAATTTCCAAGAACCAAACTAATTAATTGGAATTTTTTTTTTTGATTATATGTTAAGATTACAACAAAGTTTGTTTATAGGGAATGTTTAGGATTTTAATTTTTTCAGGGGGGTGAATACCCAGTTGATAAAATCTTTTTTTTTACTTTAAATTCGACATAATAGAAATAAAAAAGGAAAGAATAAGTGCATTCAACGTTTTGTTTTATCAATGTTTATAATTTGCTACTGATTGCCAGTCGGTGACTGGTAACAAGTGTCGCTCTGTATGGAGATCATTGTAAATAAACAGCTAACAAGTAGGCCTACTGCTTAGCATGCACTATTAAAAATTTTCGCCTCGGGGTGGGGGGTTGGTTTAGTGGGGTTGGCGGAGTGTGTTGTTGTTGTTTGTGGGGGGGGGGGGGGGGGGGAAAAATTTTCAGCCCCCGTGCTTGGTGAAGGGGTTAGCGTGCTAACCTCGTATACCAAAAGTCGCGGGTTCGGACCCCAGGCAGTCCGATGATTTTATTTGAAGGTCCATTTGGATACCAAATATGGATAACATATATAGGTAAAAGAAGGTAAAAAATCAGACTAAGTTCACCTTGGGCGGGCAGCGCAAAAAGTCCACAAGCGGCTTGCCGACCCCTGCCTTATAGGATAAAAATATTTCACTCAATTGAACTCATCAGTTTCTTTTATGTATCCTGGCGTGCCTGGCATTGCTTAACGATGCCGATGTGGGTGCTTTTTATACCCAATTCGGATATTTTTAATCGAAAATTTGTTAGGAAAGATTATTTTTTCTTCTTTTGGGCCTCCTCCTCCCCTCATAGCCCGCCTAACCTCACCTTTACCTAAAAAGAAAAAAAAGATATTAGTTTCCATATTTTGATTTTATCGCTTAATGAAAATTTACTTACTTTTAAAATTATGTTGCTTTCAAAATTAATCTTGAGGACTTCTTTTTTTTATTTGCGCTTCACTTTATAAAATATATTATAAAAAATTCAATTTAAAAAAATGATTTTGAGGTTGTAAGAAACTTAATATAAAAATGCAGAAAAAATTGTATCAACAGAAGTTTAAATAAACAGGGGTAGCTAACTCTCAAAGGGTAAATTAAAAGGTGCCTAGAATTTGTATTTACTTACTGTGTATATTAAAAGATCCAAAAGAACAAATATCGATGAGTCGACACCAATAGATGATACACTCTTGAGCCAAAATGTTTCTTCATTTGTATTATTAAATGAGTTTATGCTTTTATTTAACTAAAATGAAAACAAGAACGCCAAGAAAATATAAAGTCATCTGAAAAATAAAAAATTTGAATTAGTTTTGCTCATTTTATTTTGTATAAAGAAATTTACTTACTTATTTAAAAATTTCGCGAAATACTTAATCTTGAAGACTTCTTTTTCTTTAAAATAAAACAAAAACAAAATTTGGAAATAATTCAAGCACTTCGCGAACAATTGTTTTTATTATTTGCATTTAAAAGAATATGCGAAATATCAAAAAAGAATTGTGATTTATATTTCGAAAGACCGTAAGTCGGGTGTCTGAAGAAATCGTATCAGTTAGAATGGACGTGATTTTTTGGGTAACGAGTAAACGAGAGACCAGGGGGCTTCCAGAAAGAGGTCCTACCTAGCCTAATTAGAAATACGAACGAATTGTAATTATATGTACCCGGTCCCCGCCATCAGATCGGCGGGGCCCTCGGGCCTGTCCCTGGCCTTAAGGGTATGCGTTATTTCCATCCAGGCTATCCCTGGAAAAACGACATCCCTCCCTGAGTCTCGTTTACCCATAGAGCCACCTCTTTCTTTTCGCAAGCACAAGAACACTTGAGAACCTGGGCCTCAATCTTTCAATCAGATCTGACAGCATCTCGTTATGAATCGTTATGAAATGGAACAAATCAACGAGAATATTTTCATTTTAGCTCTCTGTTTGGATCCTAAATACAAATACAATCAAGGGACTATAACAAAACGAACTAACTAAAGATTAGCGAAGGCACCTGAAGCTAATAACAACGACGAATTTCCAACAAAGCCCTAACTAAATTGAAGAATATTCTCGTTGATTTCTCCACTAGTAGCTCCATGAGGAGCAGCTGCAGGTTCCAAAAAATCCCTTTCGTTGGCATGGTGCACCCTCCACTCCCTCTATATTTAAATCTTTAAACTACATTTAAGATGTGAAAATAAATTTTCTAAATTATAAATATCGAAAAGTGAATACAATTAAATGTGTATTCGTTTAGCAATCACACCTTAAGCCCTGGGTACCAAGATGATGAATAAATCCCGCGGCGGAAGAGGCTCTGTACCATTTGGGGTTAGTTGAAAAAAAGAACATCCTAAGAAGCTAATCTAATCTATCCCCTTTAATATTCTTGCACCATGCGTAAAATACCTTTGTTCTGTTGACCCACAGGAATCTGTAACAAAAAAGAAAAAAATGAAATTAGAATCAAATTTATATATTTTTGGATTTATGTGAATATGTCTAGAGAATAAAATATTCACCTCCTGAGGGGTTGACGGTCGCTCGAAGCTCCTTGGCTGGCACTCGTAGAGCTGATCCATCGAAGTTCTCTGCACTCGTAGAGCTGATCCAATTGATTGCACTATTTGAACACTGAGCACTTAACACTGAAGACAACCGCACTGGAGAAACACCAACCTGCAAAAGAGAAATTGTTTAAGAATCTATCCCTTAGAGGTCTAGCAATCTAATGAAAAAAGTTTTCCATTAGGGTTTTATGGATGAAGTTTAAAAGAGTACAGTGCCCAGGAATTTATCTCCACCGGCCCTTCCCTGTGTATGACCTGTGTATATTCGATATTAGACAGGGGCGTATTTAAGGTGGAAAGGCCTAAGAGGGCTCGGGCTTGTTACTGTAGTGATAAGACGAGTAACATTTTTTTATTTTCATGACTTTTTGTTAAATGGATGCATAAGGGCCAAAGACCTAGAATGACTAGTGTCATATGAAACCAGGAAGAACAAGGAAAAAAATAAATAATATTATGGGAAAGATCTAATAGTATGAAGATGCTTGTTGAGATAAGAAGGTTTGCAGAATGTAGGTTTTGGGGAAAATAGAGGAAGGTAGCTTATTTCAATAATCACAAGTTCTACTAATTGTAGGCAGACATATCGTCGATGGAAATTGTATTGTTTTAAAACCACTTTTTTAAAAAATTTAGTTAACATAGTCAAGATATTTCTAGTGACCTAAGTGAACCAATACAGCCGACTCTCGGCTTTTAAATACATAAAAAACCTTAAATAAAAGAGTATATCAGTGATTTTTTATTTTTGTTAACCAATATGTACAGTAAGAGACATTATTAAGTCCCACTCATGCGTTTTCTACTTGTGATTATTTCATTGTTTTTAAAAAATATATATATTCAAACCTAGAAAATTTCCAATAAAGATTTTCATTTTCTTTTATAAAAACAATGAAATAATCACAAGTAGAAAACGCATGGATGATGGATAGGACTTAATTTTGGTCTTCACTGTACAGTGAGAGTCAATATTAAAGCATCTCCATGCGTTTTTCCATATGATGATTTATTCATTGTTTTTTTTTTTTTTTTTTAAAGAAAATTCTTCAATTTTTTTTTTTTTTTGTTCAAATATAGATAAATATTTCTATCTTCAACTAGTTAAATAATTAATAAAACGAGAAAATGCATGCAGATGTTTTAATATTAACCCTCAATCAGATCTATTCTCTAAAAACATGCGTTAAACACACACACAGACATAAAACCAAAATGGTATTTTTGGACTCAGGGAGGTCTAAAATTTGGAGAAAGATCAAAATCTCGAAGTCGAATTTTTTTACGATTACAATACTTTCTCTTTATATTCTATACGAGAAAGTAAAAATGGGGTGAGCTAGCAATATAAGTTGTCATTTTCGGGTTATATATATATATTCATTTATTTACTTATTTTTCTTTTATTTTTGTTCATTTGTTTAGTTATATATATAGCCTTTGTGTATGTGAATGTTTTGATAATTTTAATAGTTTTATGGCATTTAGATTTTATTTAAGTCTTTTGTGTAGGAAAATCTAATTCTTTTTGATTAGCTCGAGTGATTAAAAAGAAAATTATTATCAAGTAGAATGATAAAAAAAAAATTCGAAGATTCATGATGGACCAGGATCAATATTTGAAAAAGAATTTGGCCAGTCATAAAATTTTAAAGCCTTGGATCCCTGTTTACCCACCCATTACCTTTTTCAAAGCAAATCTCTAATTATTTACATTAATTAAAAAAAAATAATAGTGTGAAACGGTGGCCTATGGTAGGGAAATTGCATTTTGGACTAATGACCGATTAATTTATTATTATAAATAAATATTCCTCTGTTTAAAAAATATATAACGTCTGGTTCATATTAAAAATACAAAAAAATCATTTATATTTTTCGATTAAAATAAAGTGATTTTTTTTTTAAAGCGATTATTTTCTAGTTGGATAATCTCATTACTACTTAAAAAAACTATCATCATTTTATTAGTCAACAAAAAAAAAAGGTGAATAAAAAAATATTTATAAATACCTTTAATGTTTTGGTGAAGCCGTCAAAGTGTAGCCGATGATGTCTCGTAAATAATCACTTGCTTATTCACAATTAGTTTATTATCATTAAATAGTTATTTCCACGTATAAAATAAAATATAAAAACTGATTAATGTCACTGAACACACGGAAACTATGATTTTCTCGATGGAAATAAGATGACACATCGTCATCGTGGACAGCTCCAAGTGAGTTTTAGTTATATTATTTGTTCCAAAGAGTATCTGAAATTAAATATATATTCTTTAGATTGATTGAAATAATTGTTTGATTAAAAATAAATAATTAAAATCACATGAAAATAATTACTTGGTTATTTGATGAGCAGCTGTCAAAATTGCTTGATTCGATTTCTTATTAACGACACATCCGATTTAATAAAGATTATATTCATTTTGAAGCTCATTTAATATAGAATGAATATTGATAATTAGTTTAAGTTGAAACGATTTTCATACTCAATTAATTTAATATTCTTTGCGTTGTCATCTTAATGCAATGAGAGAGACACAGGCCACAGGCAAAGAGGTGGAGATGACAAGACCAGAGAGTATATCCAATACCAGTAGCTGCTTGTATCTAAGACGGGACAAAGAGACCTGAAAATAGATAATAAATATTATTTAACAAATAATTATAATATTTTGAATTATTTATTTTACAAAAAATTCTTACTATATTATTAATAAAAATATTATTAAATATAGATCTCTATTTATTTTTTTTCAATTAATTATATAGAGTGTCGTAAAATTTTTTTTTTTTTTTTTTTATTTTTTTTTAATAAAAAAATCTGGTGTGACAAGCACAGAACACAACTTTCTCTTACCTTCGGTAATCGAAAGTTGTGTTCTGTGCTTGTCACACCAGATTTTTTGTGTCGAAATATATTTAGTTTCCGCCAATATATTCGAAATTTAAGATCTCAAAATTATAAACATGGCAAAATATTTATATTTTGTTACCATGGGCAACCATTTCTCCTATCTTCCCTATGAAATACAAGAGTAAAGTGTGCTTCAAACAATTTTGAGGGCAAAACGAGAATATACATTTGAAAGAGCATCTAAAAAATAATTGATTTTTGAATTTTAATCAAAATCGTTAGAGCGAATTTTGAGAAAATCGAAAAAAACTGAAAAAGTACATCAGTAAAGTACTAGTACTCTTTGGCCGATTTTGATTAAAAGCTATTTTTCCGGTCCCGGGAGGTATTTAACTTAAATCTAAAATTTCAACCTTCTAGCTCAATTCCTTCATGCTTAAAATTGAACACACAGACCCACCCACCCACCCACCCACCCCACACACGCACACACACACACCCACAGACAGACCATGTCGCGAAAACCAGTTTTTGGATTTAGGGGACCTCAAAACGCGAAGATCCAACAAAATCTCGACATCGAATTTTTGACATGAATCTCTCTATATATATTACATATATACATAGGTAAGAGAAAGTAAAAATAACTATCGAAATAAAAATAAATATGATAAAAGTGAATATTTTTATTTTTTTTAATTAACTAGTTGCACAGCCCGGCTTCGGTGATCAACGTTTTTTTTTAAATCTTCGGCATCTTAGGCCATGTAGACTATTAATGATAGACAGATATAGGTATATTAGAGGGTCCAGGGATATTTATTTATACAATTTGGTATCCAAATGATTTGGATCGGACTGCCTAGGATCCGAACCCGCACCCCTTGGCTTTGAGAGTATCATTTATTGATATTTGTCAACAACTCTCGGCGCGCGGGGGGGGGGATCAACTTTCCCACAGTTGTTAATTGTTGGAATAATTTTAGAGGAGACATTTACTACTATTATTGTCTTTCAAAATGAGCGTTTCGGCTACAATTTGAGATCTTCTTCAGTAATTAATAATAGTAAATTGTTTAGACGGTCTCTACTGATTATTGAGGATAGAAAAGAAATATCTACGACTTCATTTTTTTAATAATCCAGTTCACTAAATACGAGGAATTAATATTGAGTTATTTTTTTTTTTTTTCATTAAATTGATTTTTCAGGGTTGAATTAATTGAAAGGGTTTTTTTTTTTTATCTGTTTCTGGGTTTATGATTTTTCTAAATAGACTCCGCCACCGCCGCTGCGTTTCTCCCCCCACCCCACTCTTCATTTTCCTTTTATTATTAATTGAATGGATTGGGAGTGGAGGGGGGGAGGTTGAAATTAAATTGGCAAAATTCAGGCCCCCGGGTGTATTGTGTACCATTATCTAAATACAGACATATTGTCACACGTCAAATGCATTGCAAGGCACCACACACACACACACACACAAATGGACTATCAATATGCACACAGGCGCAATTTGACACGGAGACAGAGAGACATACACACATACACACAACAACACGGACTTGCCGTTGCGCGATGACCTGAATAGTACTCTATATAAATATATATATACTCACTCTACTGATCAACAACAACAACAACAACAGGAATGACAGAGAGGCTATTTTCATTAAACACACACACACACATACAGGATGGCCTACACGTTGTTTATCATTATTTTCATTACTTTATTTCTTTTATTATTTATTGATTGGCCTTTTTTTTTTTATTAATTTTAAAATAACCTAATTTATTTTTTATCAAAAATCGGCTGTTCTCTCAGGATGAGCAAACACTAAGGCCCTAAACCGACGTATTTTATTTTATATTTAATAAATTCTATTCAAACGTTTTGTGGTGGAGCCAACAAAGCATTTTTATTCACTAGCAGGCTAACATTTCGTCCCTGTTAGAATGAATTTAGATCCTAATCTAATAAGGGCCTTCTCATCGTATTAGTACCTGAATATTGCACTGTATCTAACGTCATGAAGAAAGAGACGTTTTGATTTTGCAAAATTATGCCCGATTTCAGAATCGTTCCTTGAAGAAATAGGAATCCTTAGAGCTCATTTCAGGTTTCATAAACATTCGTTGATACTTCACAAAATTGCTTATTTTGTTATGTTCAAATGTGCCCAGTGGCGGTCCCCCTCCCCCCCCGGCGACAATTTATTTCAATTAGATCAGCTACCAATTCAATTGAAATAAATGGCCTTCGATGCCGAAAAAGATTTTAAATGAAATTAAAAAAAAAAAAAAAAAAAATTGTCCGAAATATTTGAGCTAAATATACAACACATATTCAGTTAACTTATAACAGTTAAGAAAACATGAGCAATCAAAAATTGATCAATTGTAAAAAAAAATTATCAAGTTTACTGAAAAATCATGAATAATAATCATACCTAGGGTTACCATGATTTATTGAGGTCAGATCCGGGCAGATGACTTCCGGAGGTTTGGAAAAAATTTTGAAAATTAGTTGATTTGTGTGTTATGTGTAGGAACTCAATTAATGAAAGCGTTACAAACTATATTACCATCTTCTAAGAAAACAGTCGAAGTCGTTCAGTGAGAATCGATTCTAATCGACTTGAAAGAGTTTCAACTCGATTCTAATCGACTTGAAAGAGTTTCAACTCGATTCTAAAAAGTCGATTATTTTTTTCAATAAAAGATCGATTATTGACTAAAGTCAGAGTCGACTTTTCCATCCCTAAGACGGCCTTAGGGAGCGTACAAGTATTAAGTAACGCAATTTGGGGGGGGGGGGAGCTCGCAAAACGTTAGCATGCGTTACAAGGGAGGAGGGAGGGGGGGGGGTTGAACAACGCGTTACGTAACTGGTATTTTAGGCAACTTGCGTAATTTTCGCAACATAATTTTGACTTTCAGATAAAAATGGCCACTTGAGCGTTACGTAACGTCTAGGGGAGGGGTCCAGAAAAATGTTACGGCGCGTTACATGGAGGGAAGGGGGGGTCAAAAATCTTCAAAAATTGCGTTACGTAATATTTGTACGCTCCCTTATCAAGTCACTAATATTTAATAGAAACCTGATAATTTGCCTTATTTACGAGCGATTCATTTTTAAAATACACCCAAAATAAACATGCAAGATATTTTTACATATTAAAAAATTCCTATTGAAACAACCAAGTTCTCTGTCTCTCTCTTTCTTATATAGAAAAGAAAAAAATAAAAACCTTGTGAATTTTATCAAGGTATAGCATCGGATGCGTTAACAATGTTTAGGCTAGTCGGTGTTTATTGGCAATAGACCTCGGCAACTTTTTTTTATTAATTATTTCCGAATGAGTTGTATTTTTTAACCGTGTGAAAATATCAACACCTCCTTATCCAATGTGTATATGTATATATATGTTTATATGTATGTATGTAGTGTTAAATTAGATTCTATTTAAAGATAAGCAAGAGGCGGTTATTAGGTATTAGAGCTATTGGCGTTCTGACTAAAAAAAAAAAATAAAATAATAATAAAATAAAACGTGAACGATCAAGAAGTAGAGGAGATGATTGGATTTTCCTCATCATAATATATTAATAGCTAATTAGAAAAAAAAAAAATATATTCTATTAGCGCTGTGCTTTGTTTAGAAACGAAATTCAAATATAATTTAGAAGAGGCCAATTGTGATTTGACAAAAATTCATTAATTATTGAACAAGCTCAATTTTGCCTTTAACAATTTTTACTTTCTCTTACCTATGTATATATGTTAATATATAGAGAGAGAAAGTATTGGGTTTCATGTCAAAAATTCGATGTCGAGATTTTGATGGATATACACGTTTTGAGGATCCCTGAATCCAAAAAGTGGTTTTTGCGACATGGTCTGTCTGTGTGTGTGTATCCAATTTAAAGCATGAAGAAATTGAGCTATGAGGTTGAAATTTTATATTTAAGTTCTCTACCCTCCTGGACCGTGAAAATAAGGCTTTTAAACAAAATCGGCCAAAGAGTACTAATACTTTACTGATGTACTTTTTCAGTTTTTTTTAGATTTTCCCAAAATTCGCTCTAACGATTTTGATTAAAATTCATAAATCAATTATTTATTAGATGCTCTTTAAAATGTATATTCTCATTTTGCCATTGAAATCTTCTGAAGACCACTTTACTCTTGTATGTAACAGTTACTTCATAGGTAGGAAAGGAGAAATGGTTGCCATGGTAACAAAATATAAATATTTTCCCTTACTAATAAATCTTACATGGAAACTAAATATATGTCGACACGAAAAATCTGGTGTGACAAGCACAGAACACAACTTTCGATACTGAAGGTAAGAGAAAGTTGTGTGCTCTGCGACAGTCACGCCAGATTTTTTAAATTATAAATATGATATCAGAAGAACAGCAAAATAAATAACACTAGCTTGTGATGCTTGTTGTTTTTTTTGTTTTTTTTTTTTTGAACTTTTTTCAATTGTAGGCGTATCACCTAATAATAATTTTAAAAACATGTTATATCCATCACAATCTCAAGAGAAAGTAAAAATTAACGAAAAATCTATGCATTTAATTGAATTAAAATTGCTATTTAATTTTATATTTTTTTACTAAAAATTTTATTTCTAACCCAACAAGAAGTTGGTCAAACAGAGGGTGTAATACAGAAGGACATATATATTAATAGATTTTACAAGAGAAAGATTTCTATGTGATAAGGCAAAATGGTATTTTTTAAAACTTAAAAACAGTTGAAATTAGAATGGCTTTGTAATTTTTCATCAAAAACTAGTTTTCTTTGGACAAATTTGTAAAATAGTTTGATTTTGCAGGTTCTCTTGTAAATTCATATACTATATTCCACCAAAGAAATTGGTCACGTCAGATTTTTTTTTTTCAAACGGAAGAAGAAACGGAAAATTCCAAGCACAATGATTTCTATCTTTTTAAAAGGCCGTGAATAATAATAAAATTACTGTTCACACATTTCTAATTGTCTTAAACTCTTTCTGATAAGTTAATAGAGTGTTGTTGGAAATGTTACACAAATTTTTCCAACTCGCTTAATTATAGCTATGCCTAGAGAATAGAAAATAAATTAATTAGCCATATAATAAAAAGGAGAGATATTATTTGAAAAAAAAACAAAAAAAAGCGAACAAACGAATACCGTCCAGCCCTATGAACTGCAAAGGACAAGATACAAAAAAATGTGGAGTTGGACACTTTTCTACTGAGAGCGTCGATATGTAGGGCCTATGCAGTGGCGTAACCAGGGGGGGGCGAGGGGGGGCTCGAGCCCCCCCGCCCCAGGCGCATCGAGACCTTGGCGCCCCCCCGAAACCGGCATAGGCGCCCTACGGCCTCTAAAATATAGCCCAGCGAATGTGATTTTATCATATTCTTTTCATCGATTGTCTTAAAAAATTGATTATTTTCTTTTAAAATTATATTACAACTTGAATTCTACTATTTTAAATGAATTTAATTCCAAAAATAATAAATAACGTATATAGAGGCTTTATAATTAAAATTTTTTTTATTTTGCAATATATAAGCCTTAATTTGATGTTTTATGGCTGTGGAGATTTACTCAGGATTCGTATAAAACTTAATATTTAATTTTTTGGAATTCAAAATTTTTTTAGGCATGAAGGAATTGAGCTATGAGACTGAAATGTTATATTTAAGTTAAACACCCCCCGGGACCGTGAAAATAAGCTTTTAATTAAAATCGGCCAAAAAATACTAGTATTTTACTGATGTAGTTTTTCATTTTTTTCGATCTTCTCAAAATGAAAGGGGTTTTACCATTCTTCAGGCCCGCCCGAGCTCGCCCGGAATTTTTTCAAACCCGCCCATTTCCGCCCGAGATTTAGTGAATGAATGAACGAATGTCTAGCAATTTTTAAATAAAATTTCATTTGCATGCCCGTCCGCCCAAACCCGTTTATATAGACTTGCTACCCGCCCGTAATTTTTCATGGCCTCCAAAGCCCGCCCGGTCCGGGCGGGTAACGGGCCAACCCGTACCCGTGCAGGGCTTTAATCGGGGGTTCGGATCCCAGGCAGTCCGATGATTTTATTTAAGCCATTTGAATACCAAATGTCAAAGTCAAAGTCTTATATGGCCTAAGTTGCCGAAAATACTGTGTGCATGTGTGTGTGAGTGTGAATGGGAAAAAAGTGTGTGTTAAAAAAAACATGGGGAATGACTTCCCCGAGACTTTCTCGTATATTCTATTGGAATTACGTCTGGGTGTGTGTGTGAACACGATTGCTTAAAAACCAAAGCAGCTAGATCGATGAAATTTGGTATATGCTCCTTACACTAAAATTGTAGATTTCTATCAACTTTTGGATTAAATTCGTCACTTGGAAGTAGTACTTTACCTAATAAGTTTTTTTCAGAAATTT
Source organism: Euborellia annulipes (assembly GCA_023213315.1). Lineage (NCBI taxonomy): Eukaryota > Metazoa > Arthropoda > Insecta > Dermaptera > Anisolabididae > Euborellia > Euborellia annulipes. The sequence goes on from JAKCPI010010500.1 coordinate 35,976, forward strand.
CAAAATTTTCAATTTCTTTGTCATATTATGATAAAATACTCAATTTTAAAAAGTTTTTATTCTTTGATATTTTTCCGAAAACTGAATAGTTTTTGAAATAATCACAGAAGAAAACGACATTTTTCTTAAAAGCAAAGAAAAATCAAAACAAAATCATACAGGTGTCATTAAAAAACATGTAAATATAAACAAATTCGATGAGGAAATTACAGGATGCAAGAAATTTGCCCGCCGACGGCGGGCAATTGCTCGCCGAAGGCGAGCAAGGGGGTCCAGGGGGCGGAGCCCCCTGGAAAATCGGCGCCCTAGTTAAGCTTCGCCCCCCCGCCCTCAAAGGCTGGTTACGCCGCTGGGCCTATGTATAAATATTACTTTTTGGGTTGTGGCTGTGATGTGATTATAATGGAGAAATGGAGATATCAGCCAAATTGGGATTATCCAGGTTCAATAAAACCCAGAATAAGACGTTTCTGCCTGAATTTGAAACAAGGAATCGTGAATAATAAAATTTATTTGCTTCATACAAAATTATATGGCTCCTGTGCTCAAGGTGCCATATAATTTTGTATGTATGAAGCAAATAAATTTTATTATTCACGATTCGTTGCTTGAAATGACATGTAAGCACTTGCATTATTGAGTGTAATTGCCTGAAGATGGCCAAATAAATTCAGGCCGAAACGTCTTATTCTGTCAGTGTTTATTGAACCTGGATCACCAATTTGACTGATATCTCCAATTCTCCATTATATATAATATGTGTAAATATTAGCTAATTATATTATTGGAGAGGATGTGGTCAGAACGGTTTTTACCAACAATTTCCATTTTGAGACGATTCGGTCATATTTTATTTAGCCATCTTCAGTAATATGAGGAATTTTTCATGAATACGAAAGGGGGCTAAATAAAACGGTTTCTAAGTGGGATGTTTGATTGGTAAAAACCGTTCTGGCTGCATCTTCTTAACTTTATCAATAATATATCTACAGCCACAAACTCATCCAATCCATAATTTACAATTTATTTCAAGAACTTCAATTGATTCAAGATATCAAAATAAAAAAACTAATTCAATTTTTTTTTTTTTTTTTTTAATATGGAATAGGACCGAAGGTGTTACGCATGTTTTTCTCGATAAGAGGGCGTTGTGTGTCATAAAAAGTATGCCCAAAAAATCAAGTAATTCAAAAAATTTGCCAAGAGATGTCAGAATGGTAGCTAATAATATTTAATGCATTTGGTTGATTTTCATTGATCTTTTAACAGTAAATACATTATAAATGTTATTATATATTATGTATCTTTTATAAAAGCATAAAATTATATAAATAGAGGCTATTAGGGAATCGTCTGTTAGACTAGCCTGCCATCTATTGCAAGAATGCTGAACTAATTTGACAGTTGATTTTTAAATAAATCATCTAAGCTTATTTTTAAAAATTTCTCAATTAATATGTGAATAATAATAACTATAAATTCATTTTTAAATTTAAAAAAAATTAAAGATTATTGAGACAGATTGTTTTTTTGATGATAACAAAAAAATTAATAGAAAGAAGAAGAAACAGCACGAGAAAGATTAGTTGATTGGAGAGATCAGAAGGATTACTCGTAATTATTTGCAGATGGTAGTGCAGGAATAAAAAAAAAATTCGAAGAATTTTATCGAGGATATTTATTTGGCATGACGACTGACATTGCAATTATTCAGTTTCGGTCAAGGTTGACCATCTTCAGGCCTGTAAACATATACGTGAATGAGTGCAAGAGTCTTAAACAGTAACCATTGTCAATTAGTCAAAAAATTTTTTGAAAACCTTTACAAAGCTTATACAAAACAAAATTCTTTACAAAAATTTTCCTGATCATCTCTAATTTTAAGAATGAAAAATTAGGATTAGACATTTTTATCACAGTTGTAAATGATTGTAATGGAGAAATCTAAATTAAATTTATTTTTTATATATATATTTGCAGTATATTATTGAATTGCATTTACCAATATCCTCATGTTTCTTATGTGAACACAGTGTATATATATACACATCCAAAAGCCAAATTTTATTTGCAGGCAACGTGGAAAACAATTTCAACAAAATTCGCAACTTCAAGCTACCAAGAGTAAGGTGTGCGTTCTGCATTCAAATGAGACGTAGAATGTTAAAAAATAATTAATATACTATTCCCTAAAAAAGGAAGATGTCAAGGTTATAAAATGTTAAAATTTTAATTTCACTCAAATTGGTTACCTCTAGATGGAAATTTGCAAACGCATGTGTTGCTTTGGAAAAACGTATAGATCAATGACTGATTTAGATGGCCACAGCCTAAATAATCTAACGAAAGAAATTTTTAATTAATAGAAGGCTGATTTTACCCTTTCAATCGAGCAAATCAGTTTATTAAGGAAAACAAAAGCCACTTTGTTCTCAGAGTTTTTACGAAATTATTCATGTAATGCAATTCCAACTTGAATGGTTTAGAATGTCATGAGTTTGATTTTGAAAGTGTGAAAATAATGATGGGTGAGAGGGATCCTATAAGGCGGAAATTTTTGGAAAGTTTCTTCATAAATGTATTTGAAAAGAGAGTATTAATCATAAAACTGAGCTAGAGAGATATCCCTGGTGTATTTTGATGTTATAAACAAAATTAAAAACAAGTTTTATAGTGAAAATTTGTTTGTTGGCTAAACAATTGCATAAGTCCTTCTCTCTCTCTGTTTATCTTATAAATAAGAATGTATTAATGTAAATTAACCATAAAATTAGAAAATAAAATATACAATATATATGTAAAGGGTTGACTTAATGACCAGTCGTCCCTGGTTTGCATAATTATATATACACATCCAAGGACTTTGATGTATGGTGTAATTAATTGGGTTATGAATGTTAGCTGTCTCCTTGTTTTAACAATCAAATGTAATCGCTTTGTAAAGGCAATGTGGAGGATAACGCGTCGTTCAGAAGAATTTTTTACATATTGCTGAGTTTTTAAAAAAGATATTTTGATATTAATAAAATTTTCTTGAGTTCAAGGCAGCAAAAATTTGAATTGAATTTACCGCCAACTAACAGAAAGAAAAGCACTAAAACTTTTAGTTTGGTGACATTTAAGCCATTCAAGTTGGCTGTGCATTATATAATAATTTCCAACTTTCTGAGAACAAAGTGCTTTTGTTTGCCTTAATAAACTGATTTCCTCATTAAAGGGTAAAATCAGCCTTCTATTAATTAAAAATTTCTTTCGTTAGATTATTTAGGCTGTGGCCATCTAAATCAGTCATTGATCTATACGTTTTTCCAAAGCAACACATGCGTTTGCAAATTTCCATCTAGAGGTAACCAATTTGAGTGAAATTAAAATTTTAACATTTTATAACCTTGACATCTTCCTTTTTTAGGGAATAGTATATTAATTATTTTTTAACATTCTACGTCTCATTTGAATGCAGAACGCACACCTTACTCTTGGTAGCTTGAAGTTGCGAATTTTGTTGAAATTGTTTTCCACGTTGCCTGCAAATAAAATTTGGCTTTTGGATGTGTATATATATACACTGTGTTCACATAAGAAACATGAGGATATTGGTAAATGCAATTCAATAATATACTGCAAATATATATATAAAAAATAAATTTAATTTAGATTTCTCCATTACAATCATTTACAACTGTGATAAAAATGTCTAATCCTAATTTTTCATTCTTAAAATTAGAGATGATCAGGAAAATTTTTGTAAAGAATTTTGTTTTGTATAAGCTTTGTAAAGGTTTTCAAAAAATTTTTTGACTAATTGACAATGGTTACTGTTTAAGACTCTTGCACTCATTCACGTATATGTTTACAGGCCTGAAGATGGTCAACCTTGACCGAAACTGAATAATTGCAATGTCAGTCGTCATGCCAAATAAATATCCTCGATAAAATTCTTCGAATTTTTTTTATTCCTGCACTACCATCTGCAAATAATTACGAGTAATCCTTCTGATCTCTCCAATCAAAAAATTAATTACGATAATTTTTTAATAAGTCATTAACAAAATTATAGCTCGATGTCCCAATAATCTCTTATGAATTTAATTCATTGAAAAAAAAATCGCATAGAAAAATTTCTTATAATAGTCTAGTTTTTTTTTTAAAGTACGTTTAGACGTCACTCCTGAACCCCCCTTAAGAAGAAATTTTTTTTTTTACAAAACGCTTGAAAGGAAAAAAATAAATAAAAGGAGGGAACATAGTTGTCCTAATGATAAATTAATATATTAAAGGTCAAAGAGAAATATTTTTCCTCCCCTCTGAAATTCTGACATTTTTCAGTTGACGGATTTATGGCGTGCAAAAGTCGAATGGCTTTTAATAGGGCCCTAATATGCATTCCATGTTACATCAAGATTTCGATGACTTGTTCATAAGTTAAGCAGAGAGAGAGAGAAAGAGAGAGAGATCATCTCTCTCTCTCTCTCTCTGATAGAAAAGTTGTCTAGAAATGTAATATTTTTTTTTAAAGAATAATCTGATTAAATTCTTACCAAATTTTATATGTTTTTTTTTTTTTTTAATCAAATTTTAAGATAAGCAGAGAAATTGTTAATAGATTTGTAAATTATGCTTGTTATTATTGATTATTGATCAATTTCACTCATGTCAAGGTGACATTTTTTTTGTTTGTCCCCCCCCCCCCCCCTCTGGACAAGACAGGTTTTTTTTTCTACTTCTTCTACACTAATGAATCCCAAGAGCGGGGAGAGCAGACTTCAACTTCATCCAAGATGGTTGGTTTCTATCTGATCTCTAAACAACAACAGCAACGGCAATTAAATGGATCAAGAGTTTGAGATCGAATTTTTCTGGTTAACTAATTTACTGAGAGAGTTCATATAAAACTCTTTTTTTTTTTTGTTTGTTAGGGATTTAATATAGTCTATCGGATCGAAGGACATTTTTTTTTGTTTCTTAATCTGACTATAATAGATTTGGTATAAATTATTGTAAAGTTTGGAATCAATGAGAAATGCAAATAATCTAAATGACGTTTCAATCGGGTTTTGGACCATCTTCAGAGCTTGTAGAAAGTCATCATGGAGGATGTTAGGCTTTAATGAGAGCCTTATCATTAAATATATCAACATATTAAGTAGGAGATGTGCTTTGTTATTGTATTTTTATTGTTTTATTTTTGTATTAATATTGCATTTTAATTTATTGTATTTATATTGCTTTGGTATTGTATTCTTATTGCTTGGTTTTTGTATTGTATTTATAGTGTTTTGATCTTGTTTTGGTTTTGTATTACTTTTTGTATTCATATTTTTTGTTTATAAGTATTTTTATATGAATTTTGTATTTTTATATCCAGTTTTAGTTAAACGGGTAAATAAATAAAAAAAATCTGGTGTGACTGGTCGCACAGCACACAACTTTCTCTTACCTTCGGTAATCGAAAGTTGTGTACTGTGCTTGTCACACCAGATTTTTTGTGTCGACATGTATTTAGTTTCCGACAGTACAGTATATTCGATTTTCAAGATGTAAAATTTATGTGTGAAAATATTTATATTTTGTTACCATGGCAACCATTTCTCCTATCTTTTCTATGGAGTACAAGAGTAAAGTGGTCTTCAGAAGATTTCAATAACAAAATGAGAATATACATTTTATAGAGAATCTAAAAAATAATTGATTTTTGAATTTAAAAAAATATCGTTGGAGCAAATTTAGAGAAAATCGAAAAAAACTGAAAAAGTGCATCAGTAAAGTACTAGTACTCTTTGGTCTATTTTGTTCAAAAGCTTCGTGTCACGTCCCATGGGGGTGCCTAACTTAAATATAAAATTTCAACCTCCTAGCTCTTTTCGTTCTTGAGATATTTTGTTCACAGACACACAGACAGACAGACAGACAGACACACACACACAGACAGACCATGTCGCGAAAACCACTTTTTTGGATTCAGGGGACCTCAAAACGTGAAGATCCATCAAAATCTCGACATCGAATTTTTGACATGAAACCAATACTTTCTCTCTCTATATATATTAACATATATATAGAGGTAAGAGAAAGTAAAAAGCGACACAAAAAATCTGGTGTGACATTATCGAAGGCAAGAGAAATTTGTGTGCTGTGAGGAGAGTCACACCAGATTTTTTAAATTGAAGTGCATTTTATTAAGGCTTGATATCCAATTAGAGGTTGTTTGGTTCTTAAATAAATATTAGAAAGTGATATCCAGCCGCCGTATATCTTAAACAGCCCCCAGATGTCTATTGGTCTCATATAACCCGAATGGCACTCGTATTAATTGGATGATGATTCTTTTTTGGCACCTGTAAATAAATAGAATCTCCCCCGTTTGAACCCTGAGGGCTTAAGGGCTATTTTTTTCTCTCTATAGGGCACCAGTTGCTAAATACCCCGTGAGGCAGACAGCCAGGCAGGCGGGGCCATTAGCAGCACGCAGATTCTTCCCTCTTTTCAGGCCAAGCAAAAAAATCAAGAAAATAAATACTCTTTTAAGTAATTTTAAAGGAGAGAAAGGGGACAAAAAAAAGAAAAATCAAAAAATTATTTTTTAATGGACTGCTTTAAATTAACTTTTAAAATCTCCCTGGGCTATAGCTAAGTGATAGAGTTCTTGTCTCTTAGGAATCAGGGGTTCGCGCTCGTTTATTTAATTTTATAAAGGCATAAAAGGCAGTCTGATCTACTAGAAAAACGTTGCAACAATTAAAAGAAAAATTTATTAAGATTAGCCAATTGTGTTGATTAACTTCCATCATTAATTTTTACTTTCTCTTACCTCTATATACGTATATGTTAATATATAGAGAGAGAAAGTATTGGATTCATGTCAAAAAAAACTAGACTATTATAAGGAATTTTCCAATGCGGTTTTTTTTTGTGAATTAAATTCATAAGAGATTATTGGGACATCGAGCTATAATTTTTTTAATGACTTATTAAAAAATTATCGTAATTAATTTTTTTGTTATCAAGCAAATACAAAAAAACAATCTGTCCCAATAATCTTTAATTTTTTTTAAATTTAAAAATGAATTTATTGTTATTATTATTAATCTCATATAAATTAAGAAATTTTTAAAATAAGCTTAGATGATTTATTTAAAAACCAACTGTCAAATTAGTTCAGCATTCTTGCAATAGATGGCAGGCTAGTCTAACAGCTGATCCCCTAATAGCGTATATCTAGCCTATATTTATATATTTTTATGCTTTTATAAAAGATACATAATATATAATAACATTTATAAAGTTTTTATTGTAAAAAGATCAATGAAAATCAACCTAATGCATTAAATGTTATTAGCTACCATTCTGACATCTCTTGGCAAATTTTTGAAATACTTGATTTTTTGGGCATACTTTTTATGACACACAACGCCATCTTATCGGGAAACACATGCGTAACACCTTCGCTCCTATTCCGCCTTAATAACAATCAAAGTTAAATAATAATAATCCTAAAAAAAAAAATAAAATAAACCAGCTCTCGGCGGCCTATACACAAGTCGCTCAGCCCCGACATAAATTAATATGGATTATTAGAAATATCCAAACAATTTTAAAAAAAATGACATCCCATCAATTAACTAAAAAAAAAAAAAAAAAACTTTAGATTGTCATCAATTAGTAGAGAGAACTTGTTTCAGAAACATATTTCATTTTTGTAAAAAAAAACTTGTAAATTGGTACACAAACTATGTGAAATATGTAGAAAGAGGCAGAAAACATCTTTTGATAGCATTTGTCGTTGTCATGTGTGAATCCAAAGACTAATTTTTCTTCGTTATCAAACTATTTGATTGAGAATATTTTCAAGTTATTAAAGAATAAAATTTCTAACGTTTTTTTTTTTTTTTGAGAGAGAATTTTCACATTCTTGATTCATTAAAATGGTGGATATAATTATTCGATGCTGCTGCTTCTGCTGTTTTTTTTTTTCGCTTGTAATCTTATTTAATCTACATGTTGTTTTATGTGGGATCCCCGAGAGCAAATGAAGACAAGTGGAATTATGAGCTCATCATATTGACTTGACAATGCACCCAATTTCTATAATTTATGAATCGTTTAAAAGAAAGAAGAAAGAGAATTTAGGACGCATATGGCTGGCGTTCACTTAGCTGAATTAATTATCACAAGACTAGAGTTCATTAATTAGTCGAAAACCTCAAAAAGCCTTCCTCAAATGGAAATACTCTAATGCTCTTGTCAGGTGAGCATAGATAAGTGAAAGCAAAGGGATTAAGTCCATTATGTGTAGAAAAAAATCCCTTAATACTGAGGTAAAGCTCATAGGCGCCGGAACTGAGGGGGAGGGTACATTGCCCCCCCCGCCCGGCATCCTATAGGAGGGGGCAGAGGGGGGGGGCAATATGTCTTCTTTTATTTCATTTATTTTTAAAAATGATACATTTTTACTTTTGAAAAATAAAATCTTTTAAATTAAAAAAATCTGGTGTGACAGGCGCACAGCACACAACTTTCGATAACCGAAGGTAATTGTGCTTGTCACACCAGATTTTTTGTGTCGACATGTATTTAGTTCCCGACAGTAGGGAACATTTGAATTCAGATGTAAAATTTATAAGTATGGGTAAATATTTATATTTTGTTACCATGGCAACTATTTCTCCTAATTTTTATTTTTTTCTTATTTTAACGGTTAATTACTCATTAACTTATTGTTATTTGTGAAACAAAACCTGTCCGGGATTCTCACAAACATACACAGAAAATTTCATCATAATTGGTTCAGTCGTTTAGGAGGAGTTCAGTCACATACACACGTACAGAAGAATTATATATATAAAGATATTCATAGGTAAGAGAAAGTAAAAACAAATCAAGAGATCTAAACAAAGCGAACTAGCTCAAGATTAGTGGACACCTATAGGCATAGGCGCCGGAACTGGAGGGGGGGGGCAAGGGTACATTGCTCCCCCCTGGCATCCTACAGAGGGGAGGGGGGCAGAGGGGGCAAAATTTCTTTTTTTATTTCAGATATCCAGGCCTCCCATATGAAAACTTCACCACCCCTATTGCTAATTATCTGATTCATATAGAGGAAAGTTAATTCGGACTCCCCTTTTGTTTTTGTAGTAGTACAAGATATTTTAAGTTTTTCATCCTAGACACTTTCTTTAACTCATAGCCTAAATAAAAGGGAAATCAAAATTTAAGAGAATTAAATTTTTATCAGATAGAGAAAAGACATTATTAGCTATCTTAATAAATTAAGTAATCGATTGAATTTACTATTTGGATAAGAGTCGGAAAAAAGATTACAAAAATATAGGATAGGAAATCCTGAAATGACTAATTATTTTAGACATATAACGCAATTTAGAGGGAACGTCCTAATTTCTTTTGAAAGAAGGTGCTGAGGTAGTCCCTCTTCAAAATAAGACATCATTACTAGTTTAATTATGCCATTTAATCTTCTACTAATACTAAATATAAATTTAAATTTTAATGAATTATATGATAGTTTCTTTTATGTAAACTCGTGCTCGTATCAAAAATTTACCTAGAATTATGATACTTATCAAGAGTGAGATTTAAAATGATTTCTCGTAAGAGGGTTTTGGAAATTTTTTTAATTATTGAACATAACAATAACTTTCATTGTTTTCTTTTATTTATTTGTTATTTTTTTAGCCTTTTTTTTTTTTTTTTTTTTTTTCATTTATTTGGCTTTCGACCTAAAGCCATGCCAAAAACAACATTTTACAAATTATATACATCAAAAATAAATAATAATATAAAATATAGATCAGCAAAAAATAATACAATAGAAATTACATACTACAAACAAAACCGACAGTAATAAAAGTTTCACAAAAAGAAAATGATACCAACAAAAACTGATACAAAATAAAATCGTATTCAATAACATTATAAAATACAAAATGTTGATTGGTTCTTTATTAGATGGCTATTCTTGATGTGTGGAGGAATGTAGTGAGGGCGTCTATTGTTTGTAGTGAGGGATTCTTTAAGAGTTGTATCCATTTAGTGGGGTCCCGGAATCTTGGCTGTATTTCTTCCAATTGTTTTCTTTGGTTGCTAAAATTAGGGCAGTAAAAGATGACATGTTCTGGCGTGGCTATAGCACCGAGAGAGCAGTGGCAGATGGGGGAGGGTATGAGATGTAGTCTGTGTAAATGAGCAGGGCATCTGGTATGGTTGATTCGGAGCCGGTTTATTATCGTTATTTCTTTTCTTGAGAGTGTCGGAAACTTAGCAAACCATGGAGGTCCAGGCGTAGATTTTATTTTCGCCAACCAAGAGCCTCTTGTGAGACTAGAATACTTCCACGAATTGGACCATTCTTCCATCATTTGCGTTTTTATGAGAGGTATCGTGTCTCGCCAGGGTATGGGTTCGCTGTACTCGATTCCTTGGATGGTGGCTCTTTTTGCAAGTCTGTCAGCTATTTCATTTCCGGGACAATTATTATGTGCTCTGATCCAGCTTAATGCGATGGTTTATTTTTTTTTTTTTTTTTAGCCTTTTTCGGCACCTTAGGCCATTTAAACTTCAAACGATTCTTGTATTAATTAAGATATCGCCTATATATATTGGGATCCAGGCATATTGCTTATACCAAATGATTTAAATAAAATTATCTGACTACCCGGGTTCCAAATCCACTTCCCTTGGCTTTAGATTATTATTGACATTTGTAAACATCTCTCTGCCACGGAGCAGATGAGTATTAATTTTTGAAATTCACTTTTTATTCTACATTTTTATTGAGGTAAATATAAACAAACGCTATAATTTAATAGAAAGAAGATTCTCACTTTTTTTTTAATCAACATAATTAATTGCGTGCAAGGAGTTCCCACTGGTGAGAATGAGGGATTTCCAACACCTGGCTTAATTGATTATCCCTCAAATGACAGCATTAGTTAAAACGTCTATTAAGAAGAATTATTTATTTATTTGGCCTAGTAAGAGCTGACCAAAGTTGAGATGTGTGCTGGGGCAATGGCCTCCCTGCCTCCCCCTGGCTACGCCCATGGAAAGGCATTTAAATAAAAATTGAAAAAACAACTAGCTGCGTTGCTCATTTTGGATTTCCTGAACCTTAAATAAATAATAATGCGAGTAATATTATTAATAATAGGGTTAAAATTTGCAGATAACCAGAGACAGTTGTGTTGCCTATCTTCAGGCGTTTTTGAAATATTGAATTTTTTATTTAATATTATGTTTTTACTTTTTTTTACAATATATAATTCTATTGAATAATGGAACGTGGCTGTAGTTGATATGTTTAATGGAAAGAGGATGCAGCCAAATAATAGAGCCTCTATTCAGTAACGAATACTCTTTATTAGGAACGTTTCGGCTGGGATCAACCCTGCCATCTTCAGCCTTCAAAGCTAGAAAATTATAATACATTCATTTATCAAATGAATCAATGAATGTATTATAATTTTCTAGCTTTGAAGGCTGAAGATGGCAGGGTTGATCCCAGCCGAAACGTTCCTAATAAAGAGTATTCGTTACTGAATAGAGCTCTATTATTTGGCTGCATCCTCTTTCCATTAAACATATATAATTCTATATAACCATGAGAGAATATAACTGTCGAAATCCTGCTCTTCCTCCCTCCCCTGCCTGAAAACTGAAAATAAAAAAAATATATATTTTCTGTCTACAGTCCTGATGTACCCTCATCGGCATATGTATTGAAACTTAAGCACAGAATTTAGGCAACCCAAATGGCTCAACCTGTTTTGGGCAGATTCTTGTCAAAATAGACAATGTTTCACAAAATTCCATAAATGTTTTTTTTAATATTCTATTTTCAAATTATATCAAAATTTAAATTATCCCCACCAAATGGCTTAAATAAGAATGCCTGGACCCCTAATAGATATATTTAATATAAAAAAAAAAATATCCTCAAGTATCAATAGAAGAGGGAGCGGGCAGCCAGGAAGTAAGCCTCTACGAAATGAAACTCAAGAGTAGTGGAGACAGTTTCGGCTATAATTAAATATCGCCATCCTCAGTCCATTTTCGAGAGTATGCACTCAAATGCCAACGCATTGAGTCAAATGTAGAGTTGTCAATAGGTGGATATTAATATACATAAACTGCTTGTACATATATCCCAAGCAATGCTAAGAGCTTTTTATATACGATACATTCAGCTCCAGTGACAAAATTGTTCTCTGAACAATTTTGTCACTGGAGCTGAATGTATCGTATATAAAAAGCTCTTAGCATTGCTTGGGATATATGTACAAGCAGTTTATGTATATTAATTGTTAACTATTTCGGTTAACTTCCTCAAAAAAACTTCACAAATTACAAAAAATAATCTTTATTACTCGCAACACAACAAATTACACCTTCGTTACATAAAATCAACAAACCAACTCCAAAACAAAAAGTCTCAACAATCCCTCAGTATCCACCTCCCTTATACCGTGACGTCACCTCTTCTCTCTTCTTACATTATATCCACCTATTGACAACTCTACATTTGACTCAATGCGTTGGCATTTGAGTGCATACTCTCGAAAATGGACTGAGGATGGCGATATTTAATTATAGCCGAAACTGTCTCCACTACTCTTGAGTTTCATTTCGTAGAGGCTTACTTCCTGGCTGCCCGCTCCCTCTTCTTCTATTGTTAATATACAACAGCCACTTCACTTATTGTC
>JAKCPI010010502.1:0-22901 GCA_023213315.1 Euborellia annulipes
ATCTCTCCTATCCTTCCTATGAAGTACAAGACTAAAGTGGCCTTCGGAATATTTCAATGGCAAAATGAGAATATACATTTTAAAGAGCATCTAAAAAATCATTGATTTTTGAATTTTAATCAAAATCGTTAGAGCGAATTTTGAGAAAATCGAAAAAAACTGAAAAAGTACATCAGTAAAGTACTAGTACTCTTTGGCCGATTTTGATTAAAAGCTTTAAATTGAACACACTGACACACACACAGACAGACCTTGTCGCAAAAACCACTTTTTTGCATTCAGGGAACCTCAAAACGTGTATATCCATCAAAATCTCGACATCGAATTTTTGACATGAATCCAATACTTTCTATATATATATTACATATATAAATAGGTAAGAGAAAGTAAAAAATGATTAAATATATATTCTATGTGAAAATAAATATTTTTTTGTATTTACTGTTTAATAAAACCAAACAGTAAATAAGAAAAGGAAATAGTGTTGTAAACTCGCAGTTTCATTTGGAGCTTTTGATTGAAATGGACTACCAAAGAGAAAGAGGATGGCGGGGAGGGGAGGGAGGGAGAGGGGGGACTGGCTTTAGGGAGCTTTTGACAACTCAAACAGAAATAAAGAATTGTGCCCAATCTACTCCTCCTCATGGTCTGGCAATTTGATTGTGTCTCTGTTTGTATATATTTGTAAAGTGGCCCAATTCTCTACCTATCAGTAAATAGCAATTGGCGTCAATAGATGTTTCAATACACTCTTCTCTTCATTCAATGGATTTGAATTTCTTTCACTTTATTTCAAAGGCAACTTAATCAAATCTCGGTAAATAAAATTAATTAACAAATTGAAGTATATTTTTTTCTTTTAGAAAAAAAATTATAATATTTTTCAATAAAGATTTTTTTATATGAATTGCTTTGTTTTGACCTGAGAGTATATTCACTTTTAAACCAAATCTAGCCCTCGAGTTTGGCGTAGTAGGAGGCGTGCCTACCTCCTATACCAAACGCCGCGGGTTCGGACCCAGGCAGTCCGATGATTTTATTTAAGCCATTTGGATACCAGATGGCTTAAATAGAAATGCCTGAACCCACAATATATATATTAATTACAACGGTTATCGTCTAAAGTTTTAAATGGCCTGAGTTGCCGAAAAGACTGTGTGAATGAGAAAAAAGTATGAATGTTTAAAAAAAAAATTCTAGTAGCCCTTGGTCGTTCCTTTTGCCCGTGATCCGTGGTTCAGTGAGAAGACATTACCTTCTTGTGCCGGGTTCGCTTCCCGTCCCAAGCGAGAAAAATTTATTTCATTTGAATTGTTGCGAGATCCAATTTTTTTTTTTCGAATCAAGGGGCCTCAAAACGTGCATTTCCATCAAAATTTCGACAGTGAGTTTCGGACATGATGTTGACTGCTTGAAATAAACTATGGTTATTTTTCAAAATTTTGGATATTTTATACATAATAGAGAATCCTATATAAATACAAAATGTCATAAGAATTGAAATTTTGAATCGAAATTAACATGCAAATCCCCATGGGGATTTTAACATTGGCCCTATGGTAGAAAGAGCCGGAAAATGAATTTGAAAAAACTGAAATACTATATCTGTAGTACTTAAAAAATTTTCACGAAAAATTTTACTGGTATACTTTTTAAAAAGTATCTAAAAATTGATTTATGAATTTGATTAATCAAAATCGTTGGAGCGAATTTTGAGAAAATCGAAAAAAAACTAAAAAAGCACATCAGTAAAGTACTAGTACTTTTTGACCAATTATGTTCAAAAGCTTATTTCCATGAGTTTTCTATTATTGTGCTAGAGTTCAAGAGCCACACTTATTTATTTATCTAACATAAATTATCCAAAAATAAATTTCCAACTTTAGATGTTTCCGATATCTAAAGGTTAATGAATCAACTTAAAAAAAAAAAAAAAAATCACCCTTTATTATTAAAATGTTTACTATGCAAAAACTTTTCTTTAAGTACGATAAATTGAAAAGTTGAACAAACATTTCGAAAAAAAATTTATTTATAAAGGTTTATTTTGCTCTCGGCTCAATCCCTGGAAAGTTTATGAATCGGTCAAAAATTCGATTTTCAACTCTCTGGTGTTTCTATTTTTAACCTAATTCGAGACATACCACAACTCAAATGTTTTTAAATTTAAATAAAAAATAAATGTAATTAATATAGGCTACTTATTTATTTTTAAATCTCTTCCATACATGCAGGCCTATACTTATATTAAAAGGGGATTATTGATGATTGTGAGCTGTTCTCATGCTAAGATCTTTAATCATGATAAACCCTCGGGTTATTTATAGACGAAGAAGTAAAATTAATGCCTGAGGACTGAGCAACATCTGGAGTCTCTCCCTCAATATTCGGGTAAAGTATATTATGAGTCTCTATGAAAATTGATGAATGATTAATATAAATGAAAACATGAATGAGAGTGGGGGAGGGGGGAGGGGGATGAAAACAAATCATATCAAACAACAAAATGGATTAAAGATTATAAGTCATAAAACTTTCATTAATTTTATATTAACCGGAGAAGGAAGGGTTGTAATCATACTAAAAATGAAATTGCCACCGAGTTATGATGCCAACAGCACGAATAAATTATTTAGATTTGTTTCCTGGAAGGTAGGCAACTTAAATGAACAATTCAACAATCGATTGTGGGATTAATTGTTCCATAAATCTTCTAGTTAGGATATGATAATTCATGTAAATAATTTTTATAAAGAATTAACAAACGTGCATGTATAGCCTAGAGAGAAGAAATTCGTTGAAAAATTGGTCATTTGGGTTGCCTATTTTCCAGGAAGCCAAAAATAACGAATTTATTCAAACCATTATGATTTCCAGGCCCCACGCAGATGCTACTAGTTTAAGGGGGAACGGGAGCGAAGTTGTTACCCATGTTTTTCCCGATAAGATGGCGTTGTGTATCATAAAAAGTATGGCCAAAAAATCAAGTAATTCAAAAATTTGCCAAGAGATGTCAGAATGGTAGCTAATAATATTTAATGCATTTGGTTGATTTTCATTGATCTTTCAACAATAAATGATGTTGGGTAGGAGGATGAGAAGAGGTTTTGGACAAAGAAAACAACATTCAAGTGAGACGTTCGGGAACTTTTATTTTTCCATCTTCAGTCCTTCAGGCTACATGATAAATTGAAAGAGATTTTCTTTTTTATATGCTTTTATAAAAGTAACATATGAAAATAAATAATAAATTTACAAATAGATAGGATTAGAAGGCCTTGTTCAGTCCGTTGAATAAAACAAAATATATTTTAAAAAATATATCCTATTTATTTATTAATTTAATTTCCTCATACCACAGGTTTCGACCGCTGTGCGCAGGTCTTCCTCCAGTGAGAAGAGAGCCTGGAAATTTGTGGATGCATTACAAAACAAGTTATTAAAATACAGTACAAAATTGTCAAATGACATACCTATAATAGTGTGTGCATCAACAAAGGTCCAGATCTCCCTCTATTTGTGTGCCAGCAATGCATCGAATCTATCGGGCAGTTGATTTGTTTATGAAAGGATTACTTTTAAAGAGATTATTTTAAAATAGGTGAATTCTAAACCTGCGGCATCTGTCTTACATTTTTCAAACTATTTCTAATCTGATTTACAAATTTAACACGTTTTTATTTTCATTTTTACAAGTTTTGTAAGTTTATACAATATTTAAAAAAATTTTTGAATTATCAAGAATTCACACACATATAATGAGTATAAATATCGCAAATTAGGTTTAGTTTTATGATTATAATTTGTTCACAATTGTCAATATCATGCTATAGCAATCGGATAATTTGTCTACGTCGGCCCTAAAGTTGATTGTGTTTTTTAAAAAAATTTGTATATTGGCTGCTTCTTTTAATTTCCTTTTGTCCATGTCCTTTTCAAAACATACTATCTTTGTGTTTTCGAAATCGAAATCGTGGCTGTTATCGATGGCATGGATAGAGAGCGCCGAGTTGAGCCGTTGATGGAAATTGACGAGGCATGTTCTCGAATTCTTATCTTTAATGGCCTCATTGTTTCCCCAAAATAGATGTGGGTTTTTTTGCAGTTTTACATTGCTTGCACTCAATTTTGTACACCAGTTCTTTTTGTTCAAATTTTTCTTTTTTCTCTTTATTTGAGTACAATGGACGAAGTATTTTTTCACTTTTTTACTGCAGGTCGACTCCTTGTTTTTTAAATATCCTAATAATTCTCTCTGATAACCCAGGGTTATTGATCCAAATTTTTTGTTTGTTGTTGAAGGTCTTTCTTCTGGTGTTTTGTTTTCTTTTTTATTTCCATTATTAATTAGATTCTTCACAATGCTCTTCGGGTAGCCGTTTTTGAAATCTTTTAATTAGATTTTCATAGTTTTTATCCAAATTATCGGGATGGCAAATATTTTTTATTCTATATATTTCTCCCTTTATTAGTATTTAGTTTTTGGCTGATCGGCTGTGCAGATTCGAAATTCAGATTATTTCGGATTTAGAGGGTTTAATGTATAGATCCGTTTTTAGTTCCCCACTTTCGGATCTTTTTATATTTATGTCTAGGAAATTTATTTCCTTTTTATTCCCTTTTTCCATTGTGAATGAGATATCCGTATGATAACCATTTAAAGCATTTAGAAGATATTTCACTTTCTGAAATATTTCACTTCTGAAGTGAAAATTGAGAGACTGAATGGCCATCGACACAAAGGGCGAATAAATAAAAAAAAAATATTTTACCCTTTCTTATAATTTCTAATTTTGTAAATTATTAAATAAGGAACAATTTGAACTGTTAAATTAAAACGAAAATGGGTAAAAATAGACTAATCCTTTTATATAACTATTTATAATAAAGAAATATTGAAAAATTAATCATTTAATACTTCGAAACTCACTGAGCCATTGCTCATAGTAGAAATTTTTAAAAAACCGACTTGGCCAAATGACACATGTGCATAATGAATATGCACATGAAAAAATTGTAAGTAAATATATGTAAATTTATTATTTATTTTCATATGTATACGTTTGTAAAATCATATAAAAAAGAAAATATCTTTCAATTTGTCATGTAGCCTGAAGGACTGAAGATGGCAAAATAAAAGTTTCGCCGAAACGTCTCACTTGGAATTGTTGTTTTCTTTGGTCCAAAACTTTTGGCTGCATCCTCGCTACCCAACATTGCAATATCTACAGCCACTAACTCAACCACTTTTAACAATAAATACTTTATAAATGTTATTATTATATATTATGTATCTTTTATAAAAGCATAAAAATATATAAATATAAGCCAGATATAGAATAATACTATATCGACTGTTAGATTACCTGCCATCTATTGCAAGAATGCTGAACTAATTTGACAGTTGATTTTTAAATAAATCATCTAAGCTTATTTTAAAATTTCTTAATTAATATGTGATTAATAATAACAATAAATTCATTTTTAAATTAAAAAAAAATTAAAGATTATTTGGACAGATTGTTTTTTTTTTTGTATTTGCTTGATAACAAAAAAATTAATTACGATAATTTTTTAATAAGTCATTAAAAAAATTATAAAGGGGTTGGAGAATAATAACCAGCAAATTTATAGCTCCACCTGACGTCCTTTTATTTGGCAGATATTTCGATGCGTAGAACACACATCATCTTCAGTGCCGCGAGGATATAGTAGGTGGGCTTAGTCTATTTATATCAAATGCCTTAGCCCAATAATCTCTTATGAATTTAATTCATTAAAAAAAAATCGCATTGAAAAATTCCTTATAATAGTTATTTTTTTTAAAGTTTAGACCGACTCGCTCCTGAACCCCCTTAACTTCGAAACTATTAAGAAGGAATTCACTGATAGGGAAATAAACAAATTCTTGTAATGAAAATTTATTTTATTTTTATTTTTACGTAGCATGAGTAATTTCGCTTAATTTTCTTAAATGTTAGTAAAAATCGAATTAAAGATTTTGTAGATATTCACATTTTTTACTTCCTTCTACAAAATAAACCCAAAATCGAGGCAATCGTAGATGCCCTTAAACTTTTTTTTTATCTTTGATGTAATCATCGCCAGAAATTCAAACCGCCTTGCCCAAAATTTTTAATATCCATTCTAATAAGATTTTAGAGACGATTCATTTGAAAACATAAATTAAATTAGTAAAAAAAAAAAGAGACTACAAAATTTTTTATATTTTAAAATATAACCTAGGTATTTTTCTAGTATTTTATGATGATTAAAAGATATAAAAGCTGTTGAAATTAGAACTATAATTTTGTTCTTTATAAATGGATATAATTATAAAAAAATTCGCCTGTAACAATTGTACTTAGCTTTGAATCATGGTGATAAAGTCCAGACCAAAGAAAAGAAACGTGAAATATTTTCTAATCAATTGGATTACTTTAAAATCTCTAGAATTTATTTTTTTTTCTTTTAAAATGTAAATGGAATAACTTTTAATTAAATCACACAGCATATACTAAAGAATTTCATTCTTTTTGATATAAATACAAAAGAACTAAACTGTCATAATGGGTATCTTCTCATGTTTTCAAAAGAACAATGAAAAGGGCATCTAACTTTTTAGCAGCAGCCCTTCTTCATCGTAATGTAATATTTTCCGTTTTCCCAGTCAAAGAAGGGAGTAAAAAGGGAAAAACAAAAGAAAACCTTCCTTTTAAAGATTTAATGAACTTGAAAAATCCAAAACAAAAACAGGTTCGATTTAATTGGAATTCGCACTCATGTTTTTTACGAAAATATTGGTAGAAAATAAAAGAATAGCAGCTAGGTCTTTTTCTATTAATCTCAGCCTCACCCTGATCCGGGCAGGGATCATCTTCAGAGCTCGTCATAATGTGTGGGATCTTGGATTCGATTTTCATGTCCAATATAATAAATATAAACTCGAATATAATTAATACAAATTATTTATTCAGTATTTGCTGTTCAGCGACCTGTTTCAGAAATTTAAGAGGTTCGTTCGACAACAATAGGTGGCACTTTGCTTTATCTAGTCTACGCGTAACACAACTCTTTGTGCTTAAGGTCCTGTTACACAGAGACGGGCAAAAACCTTTCAAAAGGATTAGCGATTTGATCTGTAGATTCGGGCAGTTCGGACGATCCGATCCACTAATCCGATCGGGTTGATACAAAAGAATTAGCGATCCAATCCGATTTAGAAAAAGAATCGCTGTTCAGATCCGAAAATCCAGATCCGGACTTGATTTTTAGACATTTGAATGAATATATAGGTCTAAATAATTATTAAAAAGTAAAATATTTTAAAGACAATGTTTTGAAAATGATCGTAAAAATCCAGGATTGCCAATTCTTGAAAGTATTAGCCGATCCTAGATCCATAGTGCAGAAATGATTTCGATCCAGATCCAAGATCTTTACCGAATAAAATTTTATTAAAAATTGACTTAGAAATTTGGTTCGAAGTTTAAAATCAGATGATTTTTTCTAATTAACAAGGATAAAATGTTAAAATTAATCAAAAACTCTTAATACAGTGCAGAAATGATTTCGATCCAGATCCAAGATCTTTCCCAAAAAAACTATTTCGATCCATATCGGAAAATCCTGAATCAGATCGGATTTTTGGATTTAAAACCAAAAGGATCGCGATCCTGCCTTCTGTTACACAAGACAAAATTGTTCTCAATTCATACATACAGTAAAAACGATCTTCAAATAAAACAAATTAACAAAAAAATTATCTCCAAATGTCATAAAATATGAGGTAATTTATTGTTCAATATAGTGAGTGGTTTTAAACATTTTTTCAAGTAATTAACCATTTTGAATTTCAAATTGATTCTTACTCAATAAATTACCTCGTTAAGTATTTTCATTCAAATTTGATTTAATACGTCCTTTAAAAATGATTAAGTCGTAACCTGGCAATCACTTTTTGTCCTTTCTTAAAAAAGGTAAAAAAAAGTGAATTATTATCTTTAAACACGGTTATTTTATATTTAAATTATTTCAAATATTGATCCAATACTACGATTTTGTAATTATTTCTCTTGATTAATTCTTAGAATTTTTTTTTTTTTTTTTAAGAAACTTTTTTGATTTATATCGTGGCGTTTTTTTTTCTTTTATGAAAAAAAATTAATTTTTTATCAATACTTTGAAACATTAATTAAAGTCATTTCTTTTTTTTTTTTAAATTGGTTTTTAAATAAGTGGTTTTCAAATTGGATCCCGGGGGATGGAAAAAGAGAGAGTGAAAGAAAATAAGATAAATTTACTCTTTTCTCGTTAATTATCTTACCTTTTTTTTTAATTAATTTTTTTTTTCATTTTGTATATTATTTTTTGTTGTTGTGTAATAGAATAAACAAATCTTTATTCGGACATTGCTTTTTAGGTGTCTAGGGGACGTTTTACCTTGCTGTCATTCTCAGGATTCCAATTAAATACTATATTAAACAACTTCATTTTTTTTTAAATATACCTATTATTAAATACACCTGGAAAGGCATAAAAATAATCATAACCTTTATAATAGAACTTGTTTGAATAATTGCATTTTTTCCTATTTTGCCAAGAGTCATAACATTTTCATTAAATTCAGGTCCATATTTCGAAATAGGCTAAGAAGGCTGCAGCCTAGAGCGGCAAAAATTTCCGCGGCAGTTGGGAATTTTCTCAAAAGTTCAAAGGAAGTGCTGTATTTATTTCAGACGTTAATAATATTTTTCTTACGAATTTTAGTATAAATTTATCGTATAAAACATTGCATAAAACAAATGTATTAAGGAAATATTAACTATAGAGGGGGCGGCATTCTCTTAAATTCGGCC
The DNA here is from genome assembly GCA_023213315.1 of Euborellia annulipes. Taxonomy (NCBI): domain Eukaryota; kingdom Metazoa; phylum Arthropoda; class Insecta; order Dermaptera; family Anisolabididae; genus Euborellia; species Euborellia annulipes. The sequence goes on from JAKCPI010010502.1 coordinate 8,859, forward strand.
CCTGTAATTTGGCCAAAATAACTTCTGTAAACTTCTGTAAAATCAGAACAGCACTTTAGTAGTGTTGTTCTGATTCTTTACAGAACTGGACTCAGTGTCCAGCATTTTGAATTTTTTGAATCTACCTTTCAAATATAAGCTTATCCTAATTTTTCTCTCACCTTTTATTTTTATTTTCATCTCGCTACTCAAAGTAACTTCCAGGAATATCTTAAAAAACAAAACCTTATATTGTCATTTTTATCAGAAAAGAAATTTATGTAAAGAGAAACTTTTCTAAAGCAACTAATTGTTTAAAAAAAATAAAGAATTTTCTTCATACCCGAAAACTTTTTTGGATTTCCTAGAATTTGATTAAATTTATAAATTAATTTAAAAAGGTCTTGAATATTTTACGAAGGAATGTTTGGCATCCCATTATAAAGGTGATTTCTCTTTAACTATGAAGAGTGAATTGATTGAAAAGGTGATTTGATGGATTCCTAAATTAAAATGTCGAGTTAAAAAATAATCAGGTATTTAAATAAATATTCACTAAATCAGAGATTTCCATCTCCAAACAATGGCTTGTATTCTCAATCAAGGATTAGAGGTTCGTTTAAATTAATCGGGTTAGAAAGTTTAGCTTCTCATTTCGTTGATTTACTCTCATAAACTCTGATTGAGAATACCACATTTCGTTTAAACCAATGGTTCCCAACGTTTTGTAGCCCATCTCCTCTTTCTGGAGGTTGACTAACACCTATCTCTCCTTTTCATTTTCATTGTATGCCTAGTTAAATCGTATTATTAACTACTAACTAAAATAAACCACAATTAATGGCAAAAATTTATTTAAAAAAATACTTCTGACCCTAGGAGTAGTAGGCGAGATTTTTATTATTTATCTCCACCCAATTTTTTTTTTTTTTTTAACACTCACACTTTTTTCTCATTCACACTCACACACACACATTCACACAGTCTTTTCGGAAACTCAGGCCATATAAGACTTTGACGATAACCGTTATTAATTAGATATTAATACATATATAAATATTGGGATTAGGTATCCAAATGGCTTAAATAAAATCACCGGACTGCCTGGGTGGGGTCCGAACCCGCGACTTTTGTTATACGAGGTACGCTAACCCCTACACCAAGCCCGAGGGCACCCAAATCTTTTAAAAATATAATATAATAATTTTATTTTTATGAAGAAAATAACAAAAATGGATCTTTTTCGGCCAATCTTTATTTAATGAAAACAAAAAAGACGTTTCGATTCTAGTTTGGAATTATCTTCAGGATATTTAATTTTTTTAACAATTTTTGTCTTTTTCTATCCTGGTCATTCTCTAAATAGAAGATTTTTCTCTTTGCTTTTTGTTCTTTTAAATTTTAGTAAACTCTAATAATTTTCCCCTATGAATATTCACTTATTTAATGCCCTCTTGATAACCCAAATTGCACATTTGGGGGCGATCGCCCCTAGGTCAGGAACCACTGGTTTAAACCTATTCAATGCCCTTCTGCTGGGTTGAGCAATTCAGTAAAATCATAATTATTACAAATATGTATTTCTTTTCTGACAAATTACGATCTTCTAAAGCTATAAAATCTACATAAATTAAATAAGAAATTGGTTTGTTTCGATAGTGTAGGCCTATTCATATTTTGAAAATGTTATGTATTATTGCATATTAGGGAGATATAAAAAAGAATAAATTCAATAAGTATTGAAGGATTTGACTAGAATGCAAATATTTTTTTGATGATATTACCTGTAATTTCTGATTGAAAAATGATATTCTTTTTCCCAGGTTTGAAACTCACTTATTTTAATTATTTATTTATTACTTGAATTAAATGATAATATTTATATTAGTGCGCTAAAATGGCTCTTAATCTTGATTGAATTAGGCCTCGTAATTTATTACGATAAAATCATTTTGATATAAATTTGTTAGCTTGATTTTTTTAGAATCAACAATTAACTTAAGTGCAAAAAGAAGAATTAATCTATAATTTAAGAATAATATCTATCATTCATTTCTAACAAACCTGTCTAGTTGCATTATATTTAATTGTAATTCGATCTAAAAGTTTTATTTTCTCTACAAGTTGTTTGAGGTAAAGATTAAGTAAACGAATTCTCTTGGGATTTATGGGGCTCTTTGAAATTCTAGAACGGGAATGTTGACTTTTTGAAAAATAACTCAATTCGGACACCTGTCTTTATCGAAACGCAACGTCACTAATCAGTGGACAGAGAGGGAAAGTAAGTAAGGTACTGGTGGTGGTATTTCGAGGACTATCTATCACCGGGATTCGGATGGACGTCGGTTCGGTTGGTCCTGTGTTACAAGCATCAATTTGAAAATAGAAAGAGAGAAAGTAAGGGTCCTGAGCTTTTCTTATGGGACCAATCGATCATTACCCCCCCCCCAACCACGAGCATCACGAAACCCAACCGTCTTTTGCATTGAATAGAGAGTAGAAACAACTCAGCATCCAATTCAATCTTTTAGTGTGGCTGAATGTCCTTTCCCTCTTAAAATGAGAAGAAAAAAAATTCCTAGAGTTGTATAAATTATTTCTTTTAGAGGTAGGATCATTCAAATAAATTTCAAATTAATCTTATTATGACTTTTCATCCTGATAAAAGGGGAGGAGTTCAATCTAAAATACAAAAAAAAAAGTCAAATGAAAAAACATGAACTTTGAAATACGATCTATGTTCGAAAGAATAAGTTTTAGTCTATATTTAGTCTATCTATTTTGATGTGACCATTTCTCCTATACTTCTTTAAGCAAGTTCAGTTTATCAGCCTGAGCGTAACGATAGGCTGCACACTCTTTACTCCGGTTGAGCAAAAATATGTTTTAAATTAATTTTATTAAAATTGAGGGAAAAATAAATTTTAGGAGGAGGGGGTCGATAGAACTTTCTGAGATCTGGAAAATCATTTTTCGATTATTTACAATTTAGTGAAGCGTCATTTTAAATTTTATTTAAATCGAGGGAAAAATTGCCCTCGAGGCTTGGTGTAGGGGTTAGCGTGCTAACCTCGTATACCAAAAGTCGCGGGTTCAGACCCCAGGCAACAGATGGTGCCACGGTTTACAAATAATTATTCTACATTCTTTTAATGTACAAGGTACCTAATCTATAATTCTCCATCCAAGAGGCCTGAAAATGCGACGGAAATTAATTTAAAAAGAAAAACAGAAGAATCTGTTTAAAGGAAAATTCTTCTCATATCAACGTCGAAAAATTAAAAATTATTCGTATTATTGTAATTAATTAAAAAATAAATTTTATTTATATACCAGTTTAAATTGAATCCACCTACTTAATTATTTATAACATCCATTTATATTAATAAGATTCCTTATTTGCATAACCCCGAATCGATATTCCTATTGAATAATTTTTGTAAACTCTCACTCTCTCACCGGGTATTTTAGTATCAATATGAATGACACCTGCCAAAAAGCTCCGTATTTTCTGTCAACGTGAAATGTCATTCGATTTTATGTTATCGAATTATTTATTTTCTCTCTATCTATCTCTTATATATAAAAAAAAAAAAAAAATAGAGAAGTCAGATATTCCTATAAAAATTTAATCCCGAAGAATTTCAAAAAAATATATAAATGTGGGATCTTTGGGAGAGGCGTGGCTTAATTTCTGGCCATCTGGTGGCAAAAAATCTGGTGTGACTGGTCGCACAGCACACAACTTTCTCTTACCTTCGGTAATGGAAAGTTGTGTTCTGTGCTTGTCACACCAGAATTTTCGTGTCGAGATATATTTAGCTTCCGACAGTACCGTACATTCGAATTTCAAGATGTAAAATTTATAAGTATGGGAAAATATTTATATTTTGTTACCATGGCAACCATTTCTCCTATCTTTTCTATGGAGTACAAGAGTAAAGTGGTCTTCAGAAGATTTCAATGACAAAATGAGAATATACATTTTAAAGAGCATCTAAAAAATAATTGATCAAACAGACTTAACAATACCTATATGTTGTACTTTTATTTAACACGTGTTATTAATATTTTAACGTTATATGGAGATTTTGTTTACCTGGGAGACTGTTAATTATTTAAAATTTTAGTTTTTATTTTGTCTTCATTTTCAAAGATTGGTTTCCCCCAAATAAGACTGTTTTTTTTCACTCACCGATCTAAATAAATATTTTTATTCTCTCTAAAAATATTAAAGTATCGAAAGCATTTAGTAAGCTCTCATAAAACTTTTTTTTTTTCAATTGTTCTTTTATTAACCTCTCGTGACCCACTTTGGCAACGGAAAAATTTTTATTTTGGAGAGAATTCATTGTTAAATTATTTAAAAACTCACCAATACTTTTATCTCTATATATAAAAGACCATCTGAAATATAATATTTATATATTTTGTTTTTGTTTTTTGTTGCAGAGTTCGGCGAACGCCACACTCGAATTCAAGTGGCATTTGATGTGCAGTGATTGAAATCAAAAGTATTAGCGAATATTTATTTAATTTTTACAAATTGATTAAAACAAAATATAAACAAAAAAAAAAAAAAAAGAAAAAAAAGTGAGTGGAATATTATTACAGCAAGTAATAAAAGAACAATCCATGGGATATGAATATCTTCCATCTTTTCTAATTGTTTTGATAAGAGTAACTTTTTCTTTAATTCTCCATTCAAAGTTCTTTAATAATTATTTTATCAGCTATTGATTGATTCATAAACTTTAATTGGCATTGAAACTTTTTCCTGGGAGGAAAATATTTTTTTTAAGATCATTTTTCTTCCATTTATTAAAAAAAAAAAACGTTATATTAATTTTTAAAATTAATCAATCAAAATTAGAGTATTTTAATTTTAATAAAAAAACATTACGTAAATTATTTTTGTTTTTGATTAAAAAATATTCGATTTATATGAATCACAATTACTCTTTATATAAGCTAATCTCTCTCTCTATATACGTTCACCTTTCATTTATTAGTATCCATAGTTTTATTTTCCAAATCGCGATTTTAGGGATTGCGGTTCCTTAGCGCTCTTCTCTGTGTGTAAACTATAGTACATAAGAAGAAAATATAGAGAAAGAGTAGAAATTTTTAACAGTACACTAAGAGTTATTGTCTAAGGGTGCGTTTATGTTGGAGCTGCGATAAACGATTAGAGCAACTATAAGAGCATAGTTTAAATCAAAGCGAGGGTCCAGCTCGCTAGTGGTGTTCATGTTGGAGCTGCGATAATAGCAAAGAGAGCTACAAATTGCTTCAAGATATATTTATATATTTGCTTCAAGATATTAATAGAAAACGCGAATATTGCTTTTGATTAGAGATTTGAATAGAGCCGTTTATGTTTTATGTTGGAGCAGCACTGAGAATCGTTCTTTGATCCTGACCATGGATGGAGCTGATAAGAGATAATGATTTTGTTAAATCTATTTGTATAATATTATAATTGACAGAGAAGATTTTGAACATAACCTCAATCAAGTAAAAAAAATAAATTTGTTTGTGTCTTTTGAGCCACCTCATTCCTTAGTTTGTCTAGAACAAAACTATTATGGCGATTTTCCTCTTTTTTTTGTCCCACACCGAGAGCCTGGAAACACTTATTAAAATTTCTATACCCATCTTCGATCAGAGCGTCGATAAGAGCAAAGAAAATGAACTGAATCATTATCCCAGCTCTTATCGTTGGTCGGGATCAAAGAACGATTCTCAGTGCTGCTCCAACATAAAACATAAACGGCTCTATTCAAAAGCATGTTTTTATTTTCTCTGCGATGCTTTTATCGCAGCTCCAACATAAACGCACCCTAAGAAATTTTTATATAGACTTTTGTATTATTATTTTACACAAAAATATATAATTCCCTGAATAATTAGATAAATATCCATAGCGATTACAATTTTCATTTCTTATGGAAATCGTCTTGTTCATCGGAGCATTTGCCCAGCGTCTGGTCTATAGACAGAATTGAAGTCAAATGGAATAAAAAATCGTTTAACCCAGAGGAGAAAAAAATAATCCAGTTCTTTTGATCAACCAACTCAAATATGTCATACATATTAGGGGTGAAAAAATCGAAACATCGATATTGCTATATTTTTCCCCAGTTTTTTTGCCGATATATATATCGGAATATCGATATTGTATACGAACTATAGAGCTGAATATTTCTCTCTATTTCAATTTGTAGAGTAATGACGAAATGAGCATTAATTTAAAATAAAAAAAACTTTAAACAAATTACCTAGTCTTTGTCATTATCATTTGATACCGTCTCAATTTTTTTTCTTGGAATTTTTAAATTAAATTAACCTGGATATTTTTGTTAAGGCTGAATTTGGGAAGTAATTTTTTGGTTTGCCTTTAATAAATTTGCTTAGCAACAAAAATCAGCCGTTAAATCATTTGGTCATCATACAAAGATTTTGCCAGCAATAAATACAAATCAGGCTACAATGTAAAAATTAAAAATATAATCGAGAAAGAAAAAAATTAAATCATACAATGGCGTAGCCAGAAATTTTTGATGGGGGGGGTTCGAGAAAATTTTTTCAATCATTTGAAAAATTTATTTTAGGGTATTTATAAATCATTTTGATTTTTTTTTTTAGCTAGAGTAAATTATTATTTGTTACTTTCTCTTGCCCTGTATTATAAAGCTTAAATATTTAGTCATGGTTTGGGTCCCATGGGGGGTGGGGGTGGTTTGAGATATAGAGCAAATGTTTGTAAAATGGGTTATTTTATTTAAAATGTTCAAATTTTTTTACGTCGTAAATTATGAGATAGTTAGAATACATATAAATTTTGTTTCTCAATCGGAGGTTTTAGACGTTAAATTAAAGTTTGAAAATCGAATTTTATTTTTTTTTGTTTGGTCCCCTAATACAATTTTAGAGATCTGAATGAAAAATTATGTATTTCTATATTCTTTGGCTTTAAAGATTTTGTAAAAATCTGTTATTATTACGAAATTATTATAAAAAGAAAGAAAAATAAGTATTCCTGAAAAAAATGGTTTGTTTTTTAGAAGTTAAGAAAGTTGGTTAAAATATTTTTTTAATATTTATGTTGGGCCCGTGGTGTCAGAGAGGTAATTAGTTCTCGTGGTAGGGTTGTTTTATTTTGGTTTTTTTTTCCAGTGGTTTGTGTTTTTCTTTGTCTTTTTTTTTTCGTTATATAGTTTTTGTGGTTTTGAAAGAAAGATTGTTTGTTTGGGTCTCTAATTGTGGGGAAATTTGTTGTTGGCGTCGGGGGGCGTTGTGAAACTTGGGGGGAGGGGAGGGGGGTTTGAACCCCCCCCCTGGCTACGCCTATCCATAGCCATACAATTTTGTTATTAAATTTCTCCCTAGATCAAATTTTCTGATTTTAAACTAGCTTCAAAATAGAATTCATTTATTCCCCTGGGGGGCTGATTTACTAAACTCTGAGGTCATTCTCGGATATATGATCATTAACACTGGAAATTAATCCAATAATTACAACATCAATTGACAATAAATTAAACTTTCGGGATAGTCCGCTTAAATAATCGCATAACTAAATTAATTTCAAAGTAATTAGTGTTAAATTTCAAAGCATTTAGAATTAACCAGGAAGAATAATATGAATTTAGTGGAGTGTTAGGTGATTTAGAGCCAGTTTATTCACTTTAGGTCAAGTAAGGAATTTAACCAAGAGCTACAGTATCTAACAACTTGGTTTTTACAAAAAACAAATGCATTTTTCAGCTAACTATGGGTAAATGATGATAGCAAACTTTTCTTTCTTATGATTTTGCCAAAATTGTATAAATGCAATTTCAAACTGTATATTTCTTCGGAGCGAATGATGTAACCAGGAATGAAGGCAAATAAAGGGACGCCCACTAATTAAATAGCCAATAATTTTACCTTCTGGTTGTTTTCACAATCTCCCAAACTCGAAAAATATTTATATGAACATTAATGATATTTACTTATTCTCAATTTAAACACTTAATTAAAAAAAAAAAGAGTGATGTGATTCATATAAATAATTAAGTAAATATATAAAAGAGAGAGAAAACCAAAGGAATATTTTCTGCTTGCTCTTTGCAAGAGAGAAGAGAGAGAGAGAGAGAGAGAGCCATTGGTTTACGAAAAGTTTTTTTAGAGGATCGAATTCAAAAAGCTGGAAATCGTTTTAAATGCCAATCAGTATTTGTTCTGTTCTTTTGATCCCTTAACACACACAAAATAATAGATAACAAGATTTGGTTGGAAATTTTTTAAATAAACAAAACCTCAATCCTTTTTTTTTTTAAGGTATCCATTTTATCGAAAATATTTTTTTTTATATAAAAACAAATTCTTCTAAAGATCTGATATCACGTTTTTCTCATTCATATTTTAAATAATATGATTAAAATAATTAAAATTTTAAAAGGAGACGATTTGCTTCTTTGAATGCAAGTCTTTAAAGATGTCTTTGATTTTGATTTTAACAGGAGATCTTAAAAGTCACTTTGATATATTTTTAATGATAATTTTTTTTTTCTCGTTATTATCAAACTTTTTAATTATTGTACCATCAACGGCAAATGCTTTATAGAAGAGTATTATCTTGTATCGCTTGATTTCTTTTGTTTTTTAGTGCACTTTTTAACTTTTTTTGTAATTTAAATATAAGACGAAACTTCACAATCATATGTTAAATATACCGTAGATGACAAAAAAGAAGTGTGTTACTTTGACGTTATATAGAAATAGAGGTTAGCTAGGGAAATTTGAAATCTACCTAAAAAAATTTGGAATTAGAAAATACTAAAAAGTATTAATGCGCCTCTAAAAAATATCAATATTGTAAAGTGGAAGAAGAAAAAAAATTTATTACTTTCAGATGGAAGTCTTAACAAATCTGAGATCACAGTGCCAAAGCTTTTGCGAATGATGGTATATTAATTTAATATAGCCTGTGTGTTAATCATTTAATTTTTAATCGAGAAAAAATATAAAATGGATCTCTTATTATAGATAAATTCCTCAGGTACATAGATTCTTTCGAATTTCGTTGGTGGAATGTAGGCAACCCACATAACGAAGTGTTTTGGTTTGGATGCCTATCTTCCAATGACCAAACACAAACGAATTTATTATATAGCCCATTCTAAGATATTTTATAAAATTCTTATCACTTGATTGAATGTGTTTTCAATGCTAAGGGGAAGCATTGAAAAGTCTGAAAAAATATTCCTTTCAGATTTATTAAAAATACGCTTAATAAATAACTAAAAAAAAAAGTGTTAAAAATATTTTTCATTAAAAAAAAAAATAGATATATAATCAATAGCAATATGAATATGTTATTTTTAGAAAAACAAAAAAATTAAATGTACATATATATACATAGTCTTCGGATAAAAGAGAATTCTATATATGTAAAAAAAAAAAGTTACATTTTAAATATTTTTTTTCGTAGTACTATATCCATAAATTTGTACATAAATGTATAATAATAAATAGTAAATGGCTTCGCTTTAGTATATATGTACAAACAATTTAAAGGCTAAATCAATGTATTCTAGCTCGTTAGATCATGTCTTCATGTTGTTAATCAATACGCTCAAATTTTTTGAATTATTTTATTATTTCCACTAATTAAATTAAAGCTAGGATCATGAAGGTGCCTAAAAAAAAAATTAAAAAAAAAAAATTAATGATGTTCTTGAACATCGAATTTCATGTTTTTCAATCGACCCCCAACAAAATTTAGAAATTTTCTATTATTTAGTACGATCCGAGGCCTTTTAATAATCCTGAGCCCTTATTTGGGCCTCGAATCGAACTATAAACCCCCTCCCCCTCCACCCCCCCCAATCCCGCCCCTTAATTATGTGATAAAATAACCAAAAATATATGTATAAAATAAATTAATATTTAATCTTAATCGTTGTATATAATACAAATATTAATGTGATTTTAAATAATAGTGTGTAAGTTAAAGTAATTTTTATTATTTTTAATCTTACTTAATTTTATCGATTATACTAAGCAAAAAAAAAAAAATATTTTATCAAAAATTTTATTATATTATATATTTATATACGTGCATACCTTTTAAAAATAATATTCTAATATCATATCTTTTTATTATAATAAATATTATTATATCTACATAATACAATGGTTTTCAATCCCGTTGTACGCAAAAAAAAAAAAAAATAACGAAATGAAAATTCGAAAAGAAATCTGGTGTTGACACACAATTTTCATTCTAATTGGATATTCTAAATAATATTTCAAAATGTAATTCTGATTTTTGAAATTCTGAGTTATAATAATGATAAATTATTTTTATTTTTATTTGATCCACTCGCCTATTAAACATTTTTTGCATAAGGCTTCCACAATTTTAATGAAAATAATTTGATTAGAGTGAAAGTCGTGTGATTCTATTAATACCAGATTTTATTATAACTACCCGAATGTTTTTCATCATTAAAGTGGTCCATTAAAAAAAAGGGTAGGAGTCATTGACCTAATATATTGCAAATAAGAGTGATTTGGAGATTATATAAAATCCAAAAATTAATTTTTTTATCTAGAACAAAAAAATACTTCAATTCGCTCTTATTAATTTTTTTAATTATTTTATAAGATTAATTTAAGAATATAAATAAAAATTTTATCCAAAACGACCCCTCAAAAATTGAATTCCATTTAAATAACAAAAAAACATCGAGCTTATATACTTCCCCTGCTAAATTTTATAGAATTTACTTGCAATTAACAAACATAGGGGGTCTTTTTTTTATATAGCTAAACTTTATTTTTTTTTTAGCGAAAAAAGTAGTATTTTTTTCTAATATTAGAAAAAATAGATTGAGCTAAAAGAAATTAAACGAATCTTAGTTTAGAGAAAAAAAAAACATGTTACTAGGTTTAAAAAAAGTGTTTGTAAAAAAAAAAAAAAAAAAATATTAAAAATAAATTAGAAACATTAAACTCCAAATACAAATTTATCAAAAACAATGATTCAATGTTTCTAATTAAAAAAATAAATAAACAACATACGTATGTGGAATAGTTGTCAACTAACATAACATCTTATTAGTCCTCAAGTGGAAAATGAAAAAAATAATTTATTGACTTTTTATTGATTATTGATTATGTTGTAATCCCTGAGAATATTTTTATAGAATTTAATCTTCTACTAGTTCAATCACCATATATTCTAATACCAAAGGTCAGGGGTTCGCATCCCGTCCCAGGCGTCAAAATTTATTTTAATTAATTGGCACCAATCAATTGAAATAAATAGGGAGGGTCTAAATGGCCTCAGAAAAAGATCTTGAAAAAAGGTGCGGCCTTGGAAAGCGGTTAGGAAACTGTTTCGTTCCGCGGTTCCCGGGGGGGGGAGGGGGTGGGGTTTTTTTTTCCGTTGGGAGGCATAGGTATTTTTTCAATTTAATTATTAAATTTAATAAATTAATAAATCAAAATTTCAACTAATTTTTCTTTAAATATTATCAATTTTAATTTCTTTATAAAAGAGTGATTTGTATATTTTTTTTTTATATTATATTTTTTTAATACTACAAATAATAAAAAAATTTAAATTTTTTAAAAAAAAAAAAAAAGGTTTTATAATTTTTAGATATTTTTTATAAAATTTTTTAAAAAAAAAATTTTAGAGGTAAAGTTCTAAAATTGTTGTCGTTTGCATTTTCCAAAATTACCTCCCAAAGAGCTCAACAAAAAAAAAATAAAAAAAAAAACAACATTTTTTATGGATCATTTATTATTATTTGTAATACGGCATGAAAAGATCTACTGTTAAATATGAGTGCCCGTAGCACAGAGGTATAGTTCTCGCCTCTTATGCTCAGGAGTCAGGAGTTCATTTCTTGACATGAGCGATTGGGTCAAATTAGTAAAAGAAAAGATTTTGGAAATTTTTCTCTTAGGCTTTTCTCTCTTGAATTATTATGATAATATTTCAATTTTATTCTATAAAAATTCTCAGAGGAAATTTATATATATGTATATTCTATGACTTGGCGTGAGGTTATAACAACAATAAACTACAAATTATTATTCTAATACCAATCATTTCAACATAAAAGAAATTGAATTAAATTCTTATTTAATTATAAATAAATAACACTAGGTTAAGTTTGAAATTTGAAACTTAACCTAGTGTAATTTATTTATTGATATTTAGATGAGAATTTAATTAAATTTAACGTTAACGGTGAATTCCTTGGATTAAAATAAAAGAAATTGTAATATCTTAAAAAAGTTCATAAACTATATAAATATGAAATAGAAAATTCCAAACAAAAATGATGAACTTTAGGTATTTAAGTAGGCCTACTGAATGGTACAACAATAATCAATTAACAATTGTAAGTCAAAGAATAAATATATTTTTTATTATAATAATTAATTAATATTCTCTAACACCAAAAGAAATCATATTTTAATAATTTTAAATTGATTCTCTTTTAAAATAGAAATTAAGTTCGCAGAAAAAATTTTCTAATATTTAAGGAAAATATACTTTTTCAGTGATTCTTGAATGATATTTAATTTTAATTTAATCCTGGACAATGAGGGTTGTTTGAAGTAGAAGAAAGCAAAATAATTTAAAAAAAAATTTCTTGTTTTATTTTTTTCAGAGTATTTTCAGCTGGCTTTCAAGTATGCACAAGGTTAACTTAACACTTGTTTTGGTAAATGCCACTAACTGGAAAAGGAATTATATCTAAGAATCAAACACAAAATTCATTTTTTTAAATGATGTTAATTGTATAATTGATAAAGGCAATTGCCTAACAAGTGTTAACCTTGCAAATAGAATACTATAAAACAAGATAAATTTTTTGCTTTCTTCTTCTTAAAACAATCCTAACAATAATCCAAGAATAAATCTACTTAAGGGGCGAGTCTCGAAAAACTGTTAGAAGACGATTCAGTACCGAGTTACTCGAGACGGCAAGAGATGGCGTTAGTTCTTCCCATAGGGAAACAAGCATTTTATTCCATTTCATTTGAAAGGTTCCAGCTAATTAATTAAAGGCAAAAAATTAATTATTTTTTAACACACTGATTACTAATTTAATTATCTATAAGATATAGAGCGGATTTTTTAAAAATATCTTTTATTTAATGCGATTAATCTAAAAAAAAAAAAATTTATTTTTTCAAAAATCAAAAAAAGGGCTTCTAAAAGTTGTAGATAATTTGAATAGCTTTAATTAAAAAAAATTTTGAGGTCGATAGCTTCAAAATTGTGGCTGCTGGAATCTCCCAAAATTATAACCCCGAGACGCGCACCTTAAGATAATTTTATTAGATACTGATTAGATTGAAATCCAATAGCATTGTAAGGTCATATTATTTAATAGTATTTGAAAAATTTTCTGCGAACTTGCTAGCAATTTATTCTTTTTATTATACTGTACTTGTATTATTATTATTTTTTTTTTCAGTAAATGTTAAAACGATTTTTCTAGTCCTTTGAGAATTTTTTTTGACCACTACCCTTCCCCTCCCCCTTCCTATTGCGATGTTTAATGTCGTCATGTATGGCGGATGTGGTGGGGGTAATTGATGATGATAACTACTCAAACCAAGGGAGTAGCTTCAGCCTTATCTCCTGTTCACATGATCTTGCCCTGATCACTTTCAAATGATATTAAGTCCTTCCTAATCGTCTCTCCCCCTTAATGGAGACAGCCAACCTTTAAATTTTTTTCCCTTTACTAAAATTACTTGATCATTTTCGAAATTTTATATTTATTTCAGATTTGTTCATTTAGGTGGGAAATCAATGTTTTAAGATTTTTTTTTTTTAGCACTTTTCAAAATTACCTTTCTTTTTAACTATAGACTTTAGTATCTTTGAACTTTGAATGAAGATAATCTTAATAAGTTATTATTATAAATGGACCCTGTTACGCATTAGTGTGTCAAGCGCCAGCTACCGAGTTTTGAGAAATTAACATTAAAGTTTTTTGTTTTCAATGGATTTATATAATTTTTTTGCCAATTGTGTAAGTA
>JAKCPI010010504.1:0-16376 GCA_023213315.1 Euborellia annulipes
ATTAGTTTCCGACAGTAGGGTACAATTGAATTCAAGATGTAAAATTTATAAGTATGGGAAAATATTTATATTTTGATACCATGGCAACCATTTCTCCTATCTTTTCTATGGAGTACAAGAGTAAAGTGGTCTTCAGAAGATTTCAATCACAAAATGAGAATATACATTTTAAAGAGAATCTAAAAAATAATTGATTTTTGAATTTAAAAAAAAAATCGTTGGAGCAAATTTTGAGAAAATCGAAAAAAACTGAAAAAGTGAATCAGTAAAGTGCTAGTACTTTTTGGTCGATTTTGTTCAAAAGCTTCGTGTCATGTCCCATGGGGGTGCCTAACTTAAATATAAAATTTCAACTTCCTAGCTCTTTTCGTTCTTGAGATATTTTGTTCACAGACACACATACACACACAGAGACACACACACACACAGAGACAGACCATGTCGCGAAAACCACTTTTTTTGGATTCAGGGGACCTCAAAACGTGAAGATCCATCAAAATCTCGACATCAAATTTTTGACATGAATCCAATACTTTCTCTCTATATATATATTACATATATACATAGGTAAGAGAAAGTAAAAATGAAATGGGAAAAATGTATGTATGTATAAATAAATATGTTCTTTAGAAATGCACAATTTTCAATGAATCTATTTGAAATTAAGTAGACATATTAACGTAGTAATAATATGAATCTCTTAAATATTTTAGAAAATTAATTATAATCAAATTTCTTCAATATTGGAACACAAAAACTACAAATTAGCTTGGAAATTAGAGAGGCAGTTAGTTGCTCTGTGAGTCAGCTTTCCAGGTATGCCAATAGGGCTGTGTGCAGGGCTAGGCAGCAATTGAAAAAAGAAGAGAGCATGCATATGACCGGCCCTTTAAACAGTATAAATAGGCCCTTTTGTGCTGTGCCTAGTACCCTCGCTTGAACTCAAGATCCTTCCTTAACATCTTAACACTTGCATTGCAACAAAATTGGCAATAAACTTGCAAGGGGATCCAGGGGGCGCAGCCGAAGGCTAGTTTACTATATAATTCAATTTATAGTATCAGCCCACTAAAAATGTCAATCAATAGTCAAGTTTATTTGATTTATATGCTCATATCTGATCATTTTTGTGTCATTTACCTTGCGTTATAAATTTCCTTTTATGACAATTCCATTTTTTTTATTTATCACGCTTTTTTAACTTTGATTAAATCATTTCAATTTTCTTTTAACTAACAAGTGAAATTGCATTTTTAATGTTTACTATCCTAAAGAATTCCTTAAAATAATGATAAATATACTGTTAAGGGGGTTCAGGAGCAAAATCTAAACGTACTTAAAAAAAAAACCAGACTATTATAAGGAATTTTTAAATGCGGTATTTTTTTAAATGAATTAAATTCATAAGAGATTATTGGGACATCGAGCTATAATTTTTTTAATGACTTATTAAAAAATTATCGAAATTAATTTTTTTGTTATCAAGCAAATACAAAAAAAAACAATAATCTTTAATTTTTTTTTTTAAATTTAAAAATGAATTTATTGTTATTATTAATCACATATTAATTAAGAAATTTTTAAAATAAGCTTAGATTATTTATTTAAAAACCAACTGTCAAATTAGTTCAGCATTCTTGCAATAGATGGCAGGCTAGTCTAACAGCCGATCCTCTAATAGCCTATATTTATATATTTTTATGCTTTTATAAAAGATACATAATATATAATAACATTTATAAAGTATTTATTATTAAAAGATCAATGAAAATCAACCAAATGCATTAAATAATATTAGCTACCATTCTGAAATCTCTTGGCAAATTTTTGAATTACTGGGCATACTTTTAATGACACACAACGCCATCTTATCGGGAAAAACATGGATAACACCTTCGGTCAACAAACAATTAATTATTTTTAATTTTATCTCTAAAAAAAAAACGTTACTCACTCAATAAATTTATTATTCAAATTCCATTATTTTTTATTGGGTTTATTTTCAATTAGAATTAAAAAAAAAAAAATAAGCATTTTTCCCACACCCCTTAGGGCGGTTAAACGAATTATAAACCCTATAGATAGATATGGAGATTTGCGCAACGCGGTAGACCTACTAATTTTATTGATTGCCTATTAACTAAAAGCTTTTAGCTTTTAAAATGCAAATAAGGACAATATAGGCGAATGAACTTCTCTCTAACCATCGACATGCCATCATGACACCTTTACTAATCTCACTGGAAAATCAATGTATTTTTTTTTTTATATATGTTTTATGTATTTTTAGATATTTTTTTTTTGATGTTATTTTTAATTTATTTCATTACCTGGAGAATATTTTATCTTATTATACGAGTATAATAAAAAATATGATATCTGGTTTAATTTTAGATTTGGTGTCAATTTAATGATTTTTCAATCAGCATTAATTTTAAATAGAATGAAATTCATACATTCATAGTGACAGATTCATTATCAGACTTGATATTTTTCACTTTTAATTAAAAACTCTCTAATCAATATGATGGCGGTGTTTTTGGCGGATTTCCATCTTTCTAGTATCAAGTGTCTCTGTTAGAAAGTGATATTGAATATTGTTTTGTGTGCGAAACTTGGAATTTGTAAACAGTCTTAATTTAGGAGTTTTCAAGGAATGATTACAAATCAGGAGGTTTACTTTGTAACATCTCTTAGCTCTTTCCCTTTCTGTTGACCTATTTTTTAAAGATTATTTTAACAGCAAGTTTATTGCCTATTTGGGATATTTCTTGTTGCAATGCAAGTGTTAAGATGTTAAGAAGGGATCTTGAATTCAAGCGAGGCGCTGGGCACAGCACACAAAAGGGTCTATTTGGACCCTGTTATGCAATGGTGTGTCAAAGACCAAAAAAATTCAAAATTGATTAAAGCACGGAATATTGTTTTAAATGCTTTAATTAATAGTATTTTTTATGAAATTTATATTTAATGTTGCTTGCACAATTGACAAAAAATTATACAATATATAATCCAATGAAAACAAAAAACTTTAATGTTGATTTTCTCAAAACTCGGTAGATAATGCTTGACACACTAATGCATAACAGGGTCCATTTAAGACTGTTTAAAGCAAGGGCCGATACAAGGGGAGGGGGTAAAGAGGGTAATTACCCCCTGAGATTTGAAAAAAATACTTTATTTAAAAAAAATGTATTTTTAATGTAAAATTTTAAAAATTAATACTTAAAAATTTGATTTATATTTATATTCTGGCAAACAAGTACAAAATGCGCCTTTAAATTACCGAAATTAAGAAAAAAATGTGTCCTGTGCGACCAGTCACTCCAGATTACCCCCCCCCCCCCCCGAGAAACACCTCTGGATCGGCCACTGGTTTAAAGGCTCAGTCAAATGTACAATAATATTTAATATTTAATGAATACATAACAAAAAGGAAAATTTCAAAATTTTTTTATATTTTTATGTATTCATTAAATATTATTGTACATTTATTTATGTGTTAATAACATGATAAAAATTAAAAGCCAATAATTAAAAAAAACTTTTTATTTATTTATTAATATTAAAAAATGTTCTTAGAAAACAAAACAAAAAAAATAAATTACACAAAAAAATTAGTTGCACAGGGCGAGATTCGAACTCGGGATTTCATGTTTACAAAGAATGAACGCTACCGATTTAGTTTTTTGTAAATGTTATTGTTAGCAACGACTTAAGACATGCTGGCAAAATCTTTAACATTTTTTTTTTTTAGACGAACCGTTGAGTAGTGTGTTCTCTCGCTTTAACAGAATTTGTTTTTCATTAAGTACTACACATAAAAAAATTTTTGTTCAAATCGGTATTATGAAGGCTATGCACTCCCCTTGTAAGCCGTATTTTTATTCGCATTATACCGCTTAAGAGACAAAGAAGAAGAAGAAAAATGAATTATTTACTAATTGAAATAATGTTATTTTCAAATATTTTAGTACAAGAAAATAATTGCTAAAAGTAAACTTAAATGACCCGAGTCGAAATTTAAGGCCTGCTGTAAGCCTTCAGGCCCTGGATAGGTCCGGTTTAGAGCCCTGTAAGTCTACCTACGCCCGACTTTGAACCCCAAGATCCTACTTTTTTCTACTTATGCACCCTTAAATACGATTACATTAAAAATAAAGAAAAATTAAAAGAATAATATAAAAAAAAAACAATTGAAAAAAAAACGGAATTTTTTATTCTGCTAAGTGACGTCACTTGAACGGAGTAGCCTACTTTATACAAGAAGTTCTTGCTATCCCCTATTTTATAATTGAATTTGTTTTTATTGTTTTGTGCTAATTTTTTTCAAATTAAAAATTAGTATTAAGTTAGTAATATACAGAATATACTTCCCTCCTTCAATGGCAATCACCCATTACAAAATATAAAACCACTGGCCGGGGGATACGCCCCCTGGACCCTTTTGCTCGCATTCGGCGAGCAAATGCATCGAATTTATTCTTGCTGACTCTTTGGAAATTTTCAAATTTCTCTCTCTGACTTAAATTTTAAATTTCCCGCTCCCGCTCCACTTCCTGTAACTCTAGCCAAACAGCGTCCTGAACGGCACAGACTGAAGCTAGCCGCTAGCGCTTTATTTAGTAAATGATGATGATAATAATGAATGATAATGAAATTAGGTGCAAAACGCTACAATTTTACCGAATCTAATTTTGAAATGATTTTAATTGTGACTTACAATTCAAATTAAGTTATCAAGAAATGTTCGGGGTTTGTCTCGAGCCTGCGCAATTCATCTCGCGCATGCGCAGAGGCAAATGTTTTGCTCGTGCTCGCATGTCATAGCAACAGAGAAAAATCAAAACAAATAAACAAACGCAATGCAATCTTTTGATTTTATTAATAAAATTCTATATATCATTGTATTATCCAAAAACTAATTATGATCCTGAATTAATGTGAAAATAAAATGGACATTGATGAACATATCAGTGATTGTGAGTTAGGTAAGTTTAATTTGTATTAATATAAAATTATTTAGTAATCAACCTCACATGTAATAAATTATTCAACTATTTTATAGAATTTTCACTAATTAAATAATCCTGCTCTAAAAGTGAGGCTGAAAAACGTCTATTAAAAAAATAAATCTACAAAAGGAACCAACCATTTACAAAATGAAATCTTTTTTACTGAAGGTGAGAGGTTTTTGTAATTTTAAATAAACTGACTGGCAAAAAAAGCATTCATTTTTATTAGATTAGAAGACAATAATCTAGCTTAAGATATTGTCTTTTAAGATAGCAAATTTGCGAGATATGTTTGTGCTTAAGATTGGGTAAAATTGCATCCCCTGGAGTCCAACCAGGACATCTACGCTTTCGCGGCGGGTGGACTACCCTTATCCTAGGGCGCCGGTCCAATCCGGCCTCAAATTGAGCCGGCGCCCTAGGATAAGGGTAGTCCACCCGCCGCGAAAGCGTAGATGTCCTGGTTCGACACCAGGGGATGCAATTTTGCCCAATCTTAAGCACAAACATATCTCGCAAATTTGCTATTTTAAACGATATATTGACTGGCTAATGAACAGTCAAGGATATTTGAGCTTTGGTTGAAAAAATTCCATCCTTTTCAACAAGGCTCTACCTAGTTAATATTGTAATTTAATATGAAATATTTTACACATTTCTAAAAAAAATTACAATTTAAATAAACCAAAGACGAAAATAAGGATATTATCACAAAAATTATAATTAATTTAATTAAAATATTGTAATTTGAATTTGTTCTAAATTTACTTTAAAAATAATTCGTATTAATTGTATAAAAAATTTCAATATCTTTAAGAAGATAAAAATACAATTCCTAAACGAGACGTTTCGGCGAAATTTTTTACTTCGAAACTCTCTAAGAGCCATTGCCTTCGAAGCTGAATCTTATTTTTATAAAATCGAATTGACCAAATGTCACATGCTTATGTCCCCTCTTAAACGTGCACATTTCTTAGATGCCTGAAGATGGCAGAATAAATGGTCGAAACGTCTCGATTGGCAATTGTTGTTTTATTGGTTGAAACCGCCTTAACTGCATCCTTGCAGCTTCCAACAGTGATGTAATTAGAATTTCAATTTTTCAGATACCAAAACTTAAAGGCAACTTCGGGAAACGCAAGAAAAAGATCTTATAAAGGATTAAGCGCGGTACTAATAAATGCCTATAAATGGAAAAACTGACATCTGATTTTTTTTCATGTATTTTTTTTATAATAAAAATATATTAAAATAAATAATTATATGTACTTTCTCAGACTATAGCTATACCAGTAGTAAAATAAATATTCAGAGAGACCGGACACAAAATCTGGCATTATATACAGTAAGCGTTTTAGGTCTACAGCTGGGAATCGCAGTTTAGAAAGATAACGAGAAAAAAAACATCCTTTTCTTCTCTCACACCACTTCAATTTATTGCAAATAGAGAGGCCCGAGTAGTGGGACTGATATATTTGCAATAAATTAAAGTAGTGAGAGAAGTAAATGATGTTTTTTTCTCGTTATTTTTCTAATTTATTAATATTATTATAATAAAATAAAATGGGATATAGGGGTTCAAAGTAGGCCCTAATTTTTATTCCCATCAGGTCCTACTTTGGTCTCCAACCGGGGGAAAATGGAAATTTGTACCATCAAGAGGTTCAAAGTAGGACCTAATTTTAACATGTAAATAGACATCCTTTGAACCGCCAAGTCCGATATAAGATCGACTTTAGGAGGCTTACAGCAGGCCTTAAATTTCGACTCGGGGAGATTACCTTAATAAGGAATCAATGAGGCATGAAGAAACACAAAAACAAAACATTAGTATTTTTGTTTAAAAAATTAATGTTTCTGTCACCCAAATCGTTTTTAATTTAAAAAAAAAAAAGAAAATTTATTTTATATTGTGACCACACCTCTTGACTTTAATGGTTGAATAATAATAAACAAATCAGAGATTTTAAAAAAAGGGCTTTTTGCTTGCTAGAGGTTAGAATATGAATTGTATGTAGGGGAGGGTTGACTATTCCGATTGTAATTCAACACCCCTAGAGAGGATATAGGCAGGAAACTGAATCCTTTGAGAGGGGAGGAGGTTATAAAGCTATACTTCACCCCAACCTAGTCAGAGTACAAATTTACTCCAAGATATAAATTAACTAGAACATTTATTTCACTGACCGCCGCCTTTTCGGTGATAAATTATATCACGATATATATTTTATTATATAGGTATACTTTAAAAAAAAAAAAAATTCACTTGGTTCAATTCAATAAAAAAAAAAAAGAAAATTCAACTCTTGTTATTTTAACATATGACATAAAATGATTAAGTATTATGAAAAAAAAAAAAAATTTTTCTTCTTTTCTCAATTGAATTGAAATATGTGTTTGGAATTTTAATATTAGTGATTTTTTTGAAAAGAGGTATTAACGTTGAGGGTTGACATAATATAAGTACTTATGATTTATAAGTATTGTATTGTAAACCCTCAGGGCCGCAGACAGACTTGACGGGCCCCGGGGCTACTTACTAATACGGGCCCCCCCCCTCCCCCCCCCCCCAAAAAAAAGTTTTTTTTAGTATGTAAAAGTCTATTGTGGCTGGCCTTCATGCCAACAATTTTTTACACAGTTTTTGACACAACGAAATAGTTATACATAGCTTACAATATTTTGCAACGAGAAAACTCGCTTAGGGTGGGGAAACATCACTAAAAAAATTAGACAAAATAGTTAACAAAACAATAATTTATTTTACGATTTTATTATAACAATGGATTGAGTTTACCGGTCGCGGGCTTCGCAACCACGCCGGTATAGGGTGTACAAGAGTATCTGCTGAGTCGCTTGTTTGAGACAGCCAAAAGCATTGAATTAATTAATATTATTTTATAGGATATTGCCAGATTATGTCTAATTAGAAAATTTTTAGTAAGAGTTTATAGTTCATATGCGAATTTAATTTAAGGTAATGGGAAAAGGGAAAAACATTGTCGAACTCATCTGTAGTAGATGCAGCATCCGGTGGGTCCAGGCTGGAACACGTTTGTCCTCGGTCAGCAGAATTGTTTTAGAGGCCCAACGGCCACGGTGAGGCGATTTGAGAGGGCGCCGCATTTAATAATCGCACGAGCATCTTCCTCTGGATAATGGTCCAGGGAGATTTTGTAAGGTGAGAGCCACAGTACTGGGTGGATGCTTGGAGGGCAAAGCCTCATAAGAAAACATTATAATGATGGGCCAAGATCTGGCACCTATGATGTGTATGGCTTGGCGTCCGGGAGGTGAATAATTTTAAGAGAGCGCCCCGTGGGTTTGCATAGGCTTGTAGGGGGCCTCTTTGTTTACTCCACGGATTCGTCAAAAAAATTAATTAATTTAAATAATAATAAATTTGATATTTTCCCTTTATTGAAAATATTAAAATTAAATAAATTGAAATTATCGAATTTGAATTTAGGCATTTAGAAAAAAATTAAATATTCGCAAATAATAAATTTGCTGGTTCAGAGACTGGCATCATTTCATTCAATGCTTTTGTTTTAAAATATTAAATATAAATATACATGATATTAAATTAATTTAAAAAAACATTAAAAATTATCTCCTTTAAAGAGAGTGAAGGGGGGTGGTCAAGGGATAAGCTCAAATGGCTTTGACCATTATAATTTATTTAAATAAAGTTAATTAAATTTTTTTTTTCAAAATTTCCTAAACAAAGAGTTACAATAATTTATCGAGGTCAGATTCGGACAGAGGATTTCTGGGGGAATCTGGGGGTATGGAAAATTTTTTTGAAAATTAGCGACTGAAATCTGCGTTTTTAGCTATCCTGAGTCGTGAAAAGATTGATTTGAGATTCAAGAGCCCGGGCCCCCTGAGGAAAAAAATTTCA
Organism: Euborellia annulipes; assembly: GCA_023213315.1. Lineage (NCBI taxonomy): Eukaryota > Metazoa > Arthropoda > Insecta > Dermaptera > Anisolabididae > Euborellia > Euborellia annulipes. The sequence continues at coordinate 8,920 of JAKCPI010010504.1, forward strand.
AGAAAATGATTTTTTTAATTGAAATTTTAACCATGAAAATTTTTTTATTAGAATTTTAAGCTGAGAGTGCAATGGGCCCGGACCCCGGGGATATAGCCCCCCTGCCCCCCTCTGTCTGCGGCCCTGTAAACCCTATAAATTTAATGAAGCTTATTGGAATTGTAAACATCCTCTATTATTAGAAATATGAATTTAACTAAATAATTCGATTCGAATTTTCTTCTTCATCAGGGGTTACTCAGGGCTCGAACCCACTGATCAACGATGTTGCCTTACGAATTCTCAATGTCTCCTATTTGCAGACGATTGAATATATCAAAGTGTCAAACGATCTCATTTACCTGGAGAAGGGTGGGTATTTCTTTTGATTATGAGATCAATGGCTGTCCTCTCCTTAAGGTAAGGGACTTAGGAATCTACCTTGATTCAGAATTGAGATTCAGGAAACATTTCGAGGTCACCGAAAATACATGTCTCAAGAGACGTGGACTAATTAGAAGAGTTTCTCTGTATATTAAAGTCCAGGATGCACTCAAAACCTGGTGAGGAGTGTTAGTGAGTATGGTTGTCTCATTTGAAGTGGTCACTTAGTGACTCAATTGAAAAAAATTCAGAAGAGGTTCCTATTCTGCCGGACATTTGGGTTCTACACATATGATGTCAGGTATGAATATCTTTTGGCTCTAAACCAACTTGAGTCACTCGCGGAGAGGAGGAAAAAAATCTCCACGGGAAGCTGAATGGTCATATTGATGACATCAATACGTTGGGGGAGATAGGGTTAGTTGTACCTGTATATTCGCGGAGGTATGGTCCTCTTTTCAGTGTGAATTTGGGAGTCCGTTCGCCGATCTCAACGATTCTGAGACTCGGCGTGGACTGGATTGAAAAAAAAAATATAAATGTTTTGAACCCAGGATCTCCAGCCTTTCTGGGGCATAGGCTAATAACTAATTCAAATATATAAATCTTGAAAATATTTAACTACACCGGAACCCCACGTCTTTGCTGCTTACACTAGTGTGTTAGAGCAGACCCAGATGTCTGTCTGTCCATCTACTTTTTTTTTTTTTTTTGTTTTTTATAAAACATTAATTCCTACTTTGTTTTTCTCATACCACTTTGTTTAGATTAGGAAAATTATATATAAAATGAAATATATAATGTAATTGAAAGAAAGAAAGAATTTGTATACTGTATAAGTATGTACCTGATCAAGACAAAACTGCAAAGAATTGTATTATTTATACTAAAGCTAAGCAACAATCCTTTTTTTCACGTTCTGTAAAATATCTTAAAAGAGCTAATGGAGATAAACAGCTTTGGCACACATAATAAAAATCTTATCTTATCGGTTTAAAAAAGTGACACAAGTGAAAAATTTTTCTTTAAAGTTTTTCACTTTGTTAGTAACTTACACGACTAACTGTGTGTGAGTTTTATTGGTGTAGGTAGAGGGTCCGGTGGCCTATGCCCCGGAAAGGCTAGAGATCCTGGGTTTGATTCCCGATGGCCTCGCCAATAATAAACACTCACAGCTTTGTTAGATATAAATAATTTGTTTATAAGTTTCGTGGTGAAAAGTATTTTTATTGTCATCAACAAGTGTTTTAAAATATTACTGTTTTCTTATATGGAAACTAGATATATCTCTACACAAAAAAATCTGGTGTGGCAAGCACTGAACTTTCGATTACCGAAGGTAAGAGAAAGTTGTGTGCGTGCGACCCGTCACACCAGATTTTTTTTCTTTATTCAGTCATTGAATACACAATGTATTACATTTTTTTAAAAGATTAGGATTACCTATTTATTTTATAAATGCAAAATGCTGTAATTATTGAAATAGGAATAAAAAAATTAAAAAAAAAAGTAAATTACCTATATTCTATTCCTTTTATGTCAATCAAAAATATCAATCACATAACTAATATTAAAATACTAAATAGAAACTCAAATGAGAGAATTTTTTTTTTATTTAATTATGTTAACATGAAATTATTTTTTTTTTATTCGATTTTTGTTAGTTCAGAAACTCCGAACGTGACCTCATTATAATCTTTTTTTTTTTTTGGAGCATTCCCATCCAGGATAAATTTCCTGCCACACTTCTAAGACTAAAGATCAACGACTAAAAAAGTGTGAATTGACAAACTATTAATAAAAATAAAGTGGAAAGAAAATATTATTAGGGTGAGTGTTAAACTAAGAATAATAAAAATTTATCATAACTACCAACATTTTTCTATTCAAGAAGTAAACCAAATAAATAGGTAAATTTAGTAAACTAATTCTCTAGTTTCCATTCAAGAACTACTGTAAACAAAATAAATTTATTACGAAATGCATAGAGGCAGGCACCAGTCCTCGGTGGCTAGGTCCAACAAATAAAACAAAAGGAAAAAAAAAAAATAGAAATTTATGCTCATTAACAATCAACATGTACAGTACATGCTTTTCCATCGAAAGAAATAAAAAAAACTATACAAATTCGCACAAGCCAGGAGTAAATGTCGCATTAGACATTCTGACATTCGCCTTAAGCTGTTAAGGAAAACCTGGCCACAAACCTTAACAAGGATGGTATGACCTCTCTACCTCAACTATTCTCTGCGGTCAAGAACTAAATAAAAAATCTGGTGTGACTGTCGCTAGCACACAACTTTCTCTTACCTTCGGTAATCAAAAGTTGTGTTATGTGCTTGTCACACCAGATTTTTCGTGTCGACATATATTTAGTTTCCGCCGATATATTAAAATTCAAGATGTAAAATTTATAAGTATGGGAAAATATTTATATTTTGTTACCATGGCAACCATTTCTCCTATATTTTCTATGAAGCACAAGAGTAAAGTGTGCTTCAAACAATTTTGAGGGCAAAACGAGAATATACATTTGAAAGAGCATCTAAAAAATAATTGATTTTTGAATTTTAATCAAAATCGTTAGAGCGAATTTTAAGAAAATTGAAAAAAACTGAAAAAGTACATCAGTAAAGTACTAGTACTCTTTGGCCGATTTTGATTAAAAGCTTATTTTCCGGTCCCGAGGGCTGCCTAACTTAAATATAAAATTTCAACTTCCTAGCTCAATTCCTTCATGCTTAAAATTGAACACACCCACCCACCCACCCACCCACAGACAGACCATGTCGCGAAAATCACTTTTTTGGATTCAGGGGACCTCAAAACGTAAAGATCCATCAAAATCTCGACATCGAATTTTGACATGAAACCAATACTTTCTCTCTATATATATATTACATATATACATAGGTAGAGAAAGTAAAATTGCTGTTTTTTAACTGAAATTTCCGAAATTCGGTTAAAAAATAGCAAACGCCTAACTATAATTGTAAAAAAAATTGATAAAGGACCTAACTTGTAATTTTGCAATTTGTTGTGGAATCCTTTGTTGTTTACAGTTGTTAAAATTTTTATAGATATTCATATTATATTGATGTATCATCAGCATTTATTTTTATAACAATATCCGTATATGACAAGCTATATCCATCTAAGCCTATGACTTCTATATGTCCTGATGATGAGCGCGATGAGCGTTCGAAACGTCGAGAGAGAAAATTAAAAAAATTTGGTTTTTTTTGTGTTGCCTGCCTAATTATCATCCCTTGAATACATTCACATCAGCCATATCCAGTTATAATCACTACAAAGAGTACTAGTACTTTACTGATGTACTTTTTCAGTTTTTTTCGATTTTCTCAAAATTCGTTCCAACGATTGTGATTAAAATTCATAAATCAATTATTTTTTAGATGCTTTTTAAAATGTATATTCTCATTTTGCCATTGAAATCTTCTGAAGCACACGTTACTCTTGTACTTCATCGAGAAGTTAGGAGAAATGGTTGCTATGGTAACAAAATATAAATATTTTCCAATATCTATAAATTTTTACATCATACATATATCGGCGGAAACTAAATATATGTGAACACAAAAAATCTGGTGTGACAAGCATAGAACATAACTTTAGATTACCAAAGGCAAATTGAAAGTTGTGTGCTGTGCTGTCATCACACCAGATTTTTTTGTTATGCCTCCAGTATATTAATATTCTTTTTTCATTTATATAATTGTATAGCATTTCATTTCATTTATATTATGATGAAGTAATTAATTTGTTGGTCACATCGAAATGAATAAAACAAGCCTAATTTGCATATATGTAAAATTATTCTTTGAAGCAGAATAAATAGCTCTTGTTTATTGTATAAAATATTGAGTGCATTTTGATTTTAATCTTAATAATCTAATAAAATGCAACGATAAACTCAACTCTGAATTGCATTTTATAAACGATAACATCTTGAAGAAAATATATATAGACCTATATATTGTACCGTGCTCCTTTTTATTTTATATATTTTTTTTTTAAATAAAACAGTGTGTATGTGTTGTTGTATTGCACAGTGTTCACTCACCAGTTTATTTTCCCCAGGTTTTCTGATAAATTTTAGCTTTATTAAATTCCAGTTTTCTTATTTATTGAAAATTAATTAAATAAAGTTTTTGTTATATATCATACAATCAATTGTTATTGATTGTTTTATATTCATTATTAAAATTATTAATTGTTTAATTGTTTTTAATTAGTTTATAATTATTATTAATTTATTTTAAGTTATTTTTTTGTTTTAATTATTTTTAATTCATTTATGTTTTTGGATTTAATATTTATTTTATAAATTAATTAGTTTTATGGACAATTATCCCAAATTGAGAATCACAATATGTATGTAAAAATTTGTAGCTTCTCGCTCCCTCTTGAGTCCTTTTATACATTTAGATTTATTTTGTTATTATTTATTTAATTTGTATTCATTTTAATTATTTTTAGATTTCATATTTCACTTCTCACTTTTCATTATTAATTTTATTTATTTTCATTTTATCATAAATCTTTATTCACTTTTCTCCATAACCATAGGCGCCGGAACTGGGGGGGCAGGGTACATTGCCCCCCCCTGGAATCCTCTAGGAGGGGGGCAGGGGGGGCAAAATTTCTTCTTTTTATTTCATTTATTTTTTTAAAAAATGATATATTTTTTTACTTTTGAAAAATAAAACTCTTCTAAATTAAAAAAAATTAAAGAGTAAAGGAAATTCATATTTTTCCAAATTTTTTCCAAAAATTTTTGATAAAATCACTACCAAATTTTTTAAAATTTTAATTTTATTAAAATTGCTGATTTTATTTTAAAATTTTAAAAGTTTTATAGTAGATTTGTTTTTGTTTTATACTATTTGAACATATTTAAATTATTTTTAATTTTCTAAAAAAAATTTTTGCCCCCCCCTGATTCCAAATTCGTTCCGGCGCCCCTGTCCATAACTCTTTGTGTATTGTGTGTGTGTGTGTTCTCAATTAGATTTTTAGCCGCCTTAACTAATTTTACTTTCTCTTACCTATGTATATATGTAATATATATATAGAGAGAAAGTATTGATTCATGTCAAAAATTCGATGTCGAGATTTTGATGGATATACACGTTTTGAGGTCCCCTGAATCTAAAAAAGTGGTTTTTTGCGACATGGTCTGTCTGTGTGTCTGTGTGTGTGTGTGTGTGTGTGTCTGTGTGTGTGTGTGTGTGTGTTCAATTTTAAGCGTTTAGCAGAATTGAGCTATGAGGCTGAAATTTTATATTTAAGTTAAACACCCTCCGGGACCGGAAAAATAAGCTTTTTTAATCAAAATCGGCCAAAGAGTAACTAGTACTTTACTGATGCACTTTTTTAGTTTTTTTCGATTTTCTCAAAAATTTACTCCAACGATTTTGATTAAAATTCAAAAATCAATTATTTTTTAGATGCTCTTTCAAATGTATATTCTCGTTTTGCCCTCGAAATTGTTTGAAGTAACACTTTACTTTCTTGTGCTTCATAGGAAAGATAGGAGAAATGGTTGCTCATGGTAACAAAATATAAATATTTTCCCATATTTATAAATTTTACATCTGAATTCAAATATTCCCTACTGCCGGGAACTAAATACATAAATCGACACAAAAAAACTAGTGTGACAGGCACAGTACACAACTTTCGATTACCGAAGGTAAGAGAAAGTTGTGTGCTGTGCGCCAGTTACATTCAGATTTTTTGTACTAATTATTTATTTTTTTATAATTATTTATTTTATTTTATTTTTATTTTATTATTATTTAAAAGTTTTTAATTGTTTTATTTCATTTATTTGATTTTAACTGTATTTAATTTTAATTAATAATAATTTTAATTTTATGTTAAATAGTTCATTGTTCATAATTTGTGCACAAAATTAACTATAAGTTTATTTAATTAATGTCATTGTTTATGTTTGTATTTTAATTGTTATTTGAACAATTCGAGAGAGAGGGAGAGAGAGGGGAGGGGGTGTTGTTGTTGTTGTTCACTTAAATTGTTCGTGGCGGAGGCCCCTTGGATGGTCAGAACGTTCGAACAATGAGCGTCCTCTGTTGTCCATTGACGTCCAGTGATTGTTGTTAATTGGGTCCGTCTTCAGGTGATAGATTAATAGATGCTGCCTCACCTCTCTTCGGATTAAAAATTAGGTGGATGGCTGGTTCACGGCACAATACAATTCATCTTCATTTTACAATATTTTATGATAATAAACCAATCTCGGGTAAAAAGAAATTCAAATTATAATCAACAAACTGCTCTTCTTGAAAAAGAAAGTTTTTTTTTTTATTTCGAAGAAAGTAAAACGAGATGTAAGGTTTATAATTTCGTTTTAATTAAACTATCTGTTGTAGCCTAACAACGAACAAACAACCTTTGCTCTCTCTCTCTCTCTCTCTCTCTGATTGTTTAAAATTTATGACCCTCAATCCCTCTCTCTACCTTTTTTAGAAATAAATTATTTCTGCATATTTATTATTTATATTGTTTAATAATAATTAATTTTCTTTATGTTTTTCCCTTTTGCTAGTTTAAACATGACTAAATTCTTAACGAAGATGATATCCCTTCAAATAACTGAAATTTGTTTGTGGTTTATACTAATAAAACTTGATATTTGTTGGAAATACATTTTCGATGTTTTGAATTATTAAAATTTTTGTTTTATGAAAATTTAATCCTATGTATTTGCTAAGATTTTAATTTTATAAGGTAAACATGGCGATCTGAGTGAGACTGGTCACAATTTTCTTCTACCTTCGGTAATCAAAAGTTGTGTTCTGTGCTTGTCACACCAGATATTTTGTGTTGACATATGTTTGGTTTCCGCCGATATATTAAAAATTTTTTTTTTTTTTTTTTTAAAAAAAACATTCACACTTTTCTCATTCACACTCACACTCACACACACATTCACACTGTCTTTTCGGCAGCTCAGGCCATATAAGACATTTACGATAGCGCCGTTATTTATGAATTTATATATATTAGGGTTCAGGCATTTTTATATATATTAAAATTCAAAATGTAAA